>MU856927.1:0-109280 GCA_033296705.1 Chaetomidium leptoderma | reverse complement strand
GTCGGACGGGTTCGCGGCACTGTGGCATCTGCCGCAAGTCTGGCCACAATGCAAGGACATGCCCGGACGCTGGAGAAATAACTAGTTCAAGCGATTCTGAGTAGTTTCAATTGATTGCATTGGTTTTGGTGGACTTCTGGCGGTTTGTAGTGGTGCAGTCTAGAAAAGTGTCCGGGTCGATGGGGTGTCCGAGTCGATGGTGGATCACGTTATTCAGTATTGCCAAAGTCGCAATCTGGAAAGGGTCTTTTTCCCGTTTTGTTTCTTTCTGTGGCCTGTTTAGGTCTCCCTTCCATGTCTGATCTGCTAAACCATTGTGTAGCTCCTTCACTTCGCGAGAATGGCAACTGGCCCCTGTTCTGTTCCGAAGCTGGATCAAAACATTGAATAAAGCACTCAGGAGAAGTCAGTGGTAATGGCAGCAATCAATTCTTCTGTCTATAAAGGAAACAGCCACATGGCCGAAAAGTTCCTGCACTTTTATTTCCTCCCCCTTTTCATGTCATCCTCCATACTACTACTACTTTCTTCATCTTTCCCTCCTTGACTCACCAGCGAGACACCACTGGCAACTCGACTCTTACCACACCTCCTCACACCAACCACCACTAAACCCAACCTCACTACTCAACCCAACCTCACTACTAAACCCAACCTTCCCACGCCAAACCAAACCGAACCTCCACCCTCACAAAACATCACCACCACCAGCAAGACTCAATACCCAACTCAAGAAGAAGAAGAAGAACGCCCCCCCCCTCAAGAAGAAAGAACAAGCCTCCCCAACGCCTCCAAATTCCTCTCCATCCCCACCCACAACCGAAACACAAACCCCGCCGGCGGCGGCCCCATGCCCAGCGTGTGCGCCGCAGCCAAAAACCGCGCCAGCTCGGCCTCGGACGCCGCCGTGCCGCGGCCCATGCGGTGGTGGTGTGTCGCCGTATCGTTGTCGTTGTCGTTGTCATTGATGTCGTCGTTGTTGTTGTTGTTGTCGGCGCGGAGCTGCATGTAAAAGGCCGCGTCGGAGAAGCGGTAGTAGATTCGGGGGATGCATTGGCCTGGACCTCCGACGGCGGTGGTGGTGGTGGTGATGGGGGCTGGGGTGGTTGCGGGAGTGGTGGTTGGGGTGTTGTTGTCGTCGTCCTGGGTTGTGGGCGGTTTGCGGGCGCGGGATTTGCGCGGGGCAGGGGTTTTCTTTTGCTGGACCGGCTGCTGCTGCTGCTGGGGGAGGGGGTAGGAGTTGGTTGGCTCGGGGATGTCGGGCGCTGAGCCGCCTGGGCCGGGAGAGTCGGGATACGCTGAGGTGGCGTATCCGTTCAGGGGGGACGGGCAACCGCCGTTGTGCGCCGGCAGCGTGGGAAAGGCTTGCATGGGCGACGAGGATGCGGTTGGTGGCTGCTGGTAGGCCGGGGTGGCGTATCCGTTCATGGGCGACGGGCAACCCTTGTGCGCCGGCAGCGTAGGGAAGGCCTGCATGGGCGAAGAGGAGGCGGCATGGCCGTTCATCTGCGGAGAGCCTGTGCGGCCCGGGACAGGAGTGCCGGGCGCAAGAGGGTGGCGCGGGAGATGAGGGCTGCTAGTCGAGGACCTGTTGGCCATGCCGTTCTGGCCCGAGCCATGCGCAGGAGCAGGGCGCGCTCGGGTGGGTGTCTGCTGCTGGAGCTGGGCCGACCGAGCAGGGCAGAGGTCAAACGCCGGCGGGGCCGTGTATGCTGCCGAAACCTCCTTGTAGATGACCACCATGGCCTTCTTGGCCGCCACAAGGTCGGAGCCGGTGATCGGGCCAAGCAGCAGCTGCTTTCCAAAGACGGAGCCGTATACTTCAGCCTCTTGGACGATCGTCTGGAGGATCTTGTACGCCCCGTTGATGAAGGCCTGGCAGTCGTCTTCCGGATTCATCGCACACACCTCGGCGAGGAGGTGCTTGGTGGCCTGCTTGATGCGGGTACCGGTCTCTGGGCCACTGAAATCAGTGGTAGGACCATCGATCAGCATGTGAGAGAGGGCGGTGCCCTGGCGCTTGACCTCCCCTCGGATGCGTCCAACGACGGCGCAAACGCCCGCTTTGATCGCGGTGCCAAAGGTCGACCCTCCGCTGGGAGGCGAGATGCCAAAGTGGAGCGCGGGATCAATCGGAATCTGCTGAGGGGTCTGGAAGCTCGGAGCAGGGCTGTGAATACTCTGAGTAGGTGCCTGACTGTTGTGGGCAAGGTTCTGGAAGCCTTGGGGAACAGACGGCACTGGGGGCGGCTGGGCGATTGGGACTAGAGCACCTTGCTGATTCACGCTCTGGCGGCGCTTGGTCGGAGTCTCCGTGCCATGAGCGGCGGGTGCCTTGCGCTTGTTGTCCGACGACGGGGTCGGGGTGGGATGAGTTGAGACATGAGTCGAAGGAGGCGACCGAGTAGCAGAACGAGAAGCCGAAGAAGGCGTCTGAGACGGCTGGTGCATGAACATGGAGTAGTCAGTAGCCATCTTGGCGAGTTGCTGGTGTATAGGACCCGCAGCTTCGGAAGACGCCTGGTTCATGACTGGCATCTGGGCGGTCTGCGGCACTGCGGCACTAACAACTTCAGAAGTTTGCGCCACTCCGGGCATCCTGATACTGAACATGCCCTGGCCGTTGTCGGGAAGGTGTTGGGAAGAAGCCGAGGAGCTGAACGGGTCGGAGGCCACGGCTTGGTCGAGACCAAAGGGCGAAGCAGTCATCTGCTGCTGAGCCGCGTTAGGCATTGGCATCAGAGCGCTCTGGGAGTCGGCGTCATTTCTGAGCTGTGCCTTGGTGGTAGCCTTCTTCTTGCGAGCGCGAGGCTTCTTCTTCCCAGTGGGAGTCTCGACTGGGATGGCGTTGGTAGTCATCGCCGGTTGGTGTGCTGCGGCGCCGGCGGGCGTCGTCATGACTTCCGAAATAGATGGGAACTGCGCCTGGACGTCGGCCGAAAAGAACTCCTGGGCCCGGGCATCGTAGGCCTGGCTCATGAGGGCTTGGTCACCAATGCGCAGCGACTCGGAGTACGAAAGGGGCTGGGCCAACGCAGCATCTGGCTGCACTGGAGCGGTGAAATCGACTTCAGGCTGGTTGGAAGCGTGAAGCTGGGCTTCCTGGTTCGCGACGATGCCCTCAAAGTTGAGAGGTTCGTTGAATTGCATATTGGCGTCATCCTGGAGTTGGAAGGCTTCCTGGAACTGCTGCTCAAAGTTATCCGAGTCGCCCTAGAACTGGAAATCTTGAACATCGACAGAGCCGGTCTGCTGGAGGCTGCCAGAGTCGGGGGTCTGGGAAGAGGTCGATGCAGGAGAGACCATGGGAGCTGTGGTATCCACGCCCATACCCGCCTGCTGGTCGTTCTCTGGAAACCCCAGCGCCTGAAGCACGAGGTTCTCATCTTCGAGCCGTTGGGCTTCAGCAGCGCGCTTAGCTTCATCCCGGACCCGCTCCTCCTCAGCAGACTGGGCCATCATAGCAACCATTCTCTCGCCCAGGAGTCTGGTCTCCTCCGCAGCTTGAGCCTCTGCCCTCTTGCGCTCCTCTTCGGCTTCAGCCTCTTTCTTCTTGCGCTCCTCTTCGGCCTCGGCTTCAGCTTTCTTCCGCGCCTCCTCGGCTTCAGCCTCGGCCCTCTTGCGCGCCTCCTCAGCCACAATTCGATTCTGCTCATCGACCACGGCCTGGCGCTGGGCCTCGATGATGGCCTGGGCCTTCACCTGGGTGTCGACCCTGCTCCGCCAGAGTTCGCGCTCGCGAGACTGCTTCATGAGATGGGTAAAGTTGTCATACCTCGACAGCTCGTGCTGGCGCTGCTCCTCGGACTTGCCGCGGAGATCCTGGACGAACGCCTCGCACTCGGCCTTTTGGTTCTCGGCTGCCTTGAGCGCCTTCATCTCCTCGTGGACGTTGGCGATGATGGGGGCGGCGGCCGGGTTCTCGGCTTTCCACTGATCGAAGGACTGCTGGAGTTTGGTCCAGGCGGTCTGGTTGGCGATGGCGGATGACTTGAGCTGCTCGGCGGTCGGCTCGTAGTCGGCTTTGGCCTTGTTGTCCTCGCTACGGGTGAAGAGGGCCCAGTCTCTGTAGGCCTTCTTGTACTCGAAAAGCGTCTGCTTCTCTTGACGGTGCCAGTCCCAGAAGTCGGCGCGAAGTTGGTCGGCCAGGGGCGTGTCTGGCTTGGTGGGCATGGCGTTGTGGGTGGTTGGGCCATCGTAGTCGTGCGAAGTGGGAGGCCGGGACATGGGGATGTTTACCATGCGGGGAGGAGTCGCAGGCGGGCGTTGGGGAGTGACCGGCGCGACGGTCTCCTCTTCGGCAATGGTGAGGGTAGTCTGAACGGGCGGGGTGATATCGGGGATGGGGCCGCTTGCCGTGTTGGACCTGGGTAGCTTGGGGTCAGCCGAAGCCTCGCCGTCCTCGAAGAGCGCCTGCTGCAGCTCCGGGCCAAACAAGACGCTGCCATTGAAGTCTGCCTTGGGGATCGTGCCGTTGGGGAGACTGCTGAAGTCGCCCGGCGAATCCGACAGGCAACCTGTCGAGGCAACAAGCTCAGGGGTCGCAATCGGAATCTGGGTGGGAGAGTTCTTGTTCTCTCTGATAGCAGGGACGTTGCCTGCGTGAGCGACACCGTTGCCGACGGTGGTCTGATTGACAGCGATGGCGGTGTTGCTTGCGCTGCCACGGTTGGGGAATTCCTCATGAGTGCTGGTGGTGTCATCGGTATGATTGGACTTGGGGCTGCCCGTGGGAAAGGTCAGAGGAGAGATGGTCGGGATGGAGATAGTCTCCTTGACTGGGGTTTGATGGGCGTTGCCGACTGTTGTGAAGGCATCCGATTCCGAGATTTCAGACTGGTCGGCATTATCGGGAGTGTTTCCCTTTGACGGAAAGCTGCCATTGTTGTCATCCTTGGAAGCGCTCTTGAGGATCTCATTGAGCTCGCTGATGTCACCGAATAGGGAGTCGACATCCGAGTCGTTGTCATTGTCGACCTGGTCGACACCGACGCCTTGGTCAATCGGAGTGGTGTTCTAAACGCCGGAATTAGCAGGCTGGTTGGTTTCGATTAGACCCTCGAGCATCACTAACCTTGATTGCAGAATCGTTCTGGAAAGGGGGAGTAGGGTATGAGACGAGCTCTCCGGTTACAGCAGGAACAGTGCCTGACTGCGTGATGGTAGCAGAACCGCCAGCGGCCGGGCTGGCGATGTTCGACATTTTTATCGGATCGGTGGACTGGTTACAATGTGATGGGAGTCGATAAATTGGTCAGTACTGCATAACCGACGGCGAGGTGGGCGATGATCTGGTGGTTGGAGTAATGTTTTTTGTTTGGGTTAGATGTGAGAAGAGGTCGGTCGAAACGGCGAAGTTGGGGAGTAAATGGAATGGGAGAAAACGAGGAGTGGAAGTGGTTTCTAAAGTCGCGAAGCCAACGCGATGGGGTTGAGAATTTTCCTCGACCTCGATCTGATGGTTCTGCGAACGATGAGAACGGAAAGAAGCGATTAAGCAGGTATACAGCCAAGCTCGAGTCGACGAGGAAAAATATCCTCGACGTCGAGACCAACTGTAAGAAAGGTTGGGAAGCAGAAAGGTGGTTGTGAAAGATGGAAGTCGGTGATGGAATTTGTGGAAGGGAAAGTCAGAAGAACTCCAGGATGGAGGAGGGCCAGGCTGTGAGAGCAATGAGAAGCCTTACCCCGCGAAACATTTGTTGCGAAGGCTGGGGGCTGGGACGGAAGCTGTGAAAATTTGGAATCTCAGAAACTCTAGAGCGTTGAGGGAAACAGAACTATGCACTGACACTGTCGTGCCAGTGTCGCCGAGACAGTTTTTTTCTGCAATGACTCGACTCAGCGGCTCACGATACTGGGACAACTGCCTTTCGTTTGAGTGAAGTGACGGTGACAGGTTCGGTATGTAAGATAACAAATCCCATCTAAGGTTCTATGTTTAAAGTGATACCAAGAGGTTCATCAGGAGTCAGCTCCCCAAGGACTTCGCTCCAGCCCTACGCTGGTCGGAACGGGAAGAAGGAATGGAGCTTCTAACTCAGTATGTCATAACGCAAGAAGGGAGCCTCCCGATTCTTCTTAGCAGTCTAAGTCAAGCCTTTCCGTAGAAAAGAGAGGGTAAGGATCATGATACACCAGGTAGCTGTACACAGTAGCTCATTCCAAGCAGACACTCACTTATACCCGGCCCTCAGCGTATTCTTTCGAGACCGACATCTATTACTGCCCAACCCTATCACCTCCCCACTGCCTTCTTCTCGCGAACGCCAATTTAGTTTTACAACCTCTCCCCGAGATAGTCGACCCCAAAGGAAACACACACTCTCTCCTCAAACACTTAAGAAACCTCCTCAACCATCTTGCCCCTACCACCCGCCATAAACACGCTCCCCACAGGCCCACTCAGCACCTCACCCGGCACAGAAACTCTGCTGCCGCCCTTGGTGTTGACCCAGCGGATGAACATGGGATCGGCGCGCTGGGCGTCCGAGTCGGACATCTCGTCCAGAAGGGCGTTCTTGCGGGTTGTCTTGGGGGCTTGCTTTTTGAGGAGCTTGTTGATTGTTTCCATCTGCAATAAGAGAGGGTGGGTAGGTTAGCATCCGGCGGTAGTTATGATTGATGGTGGGGTGGGAGTAAGAGGAAAGGGAATGTACCTTGACTTCCTCGTTGCGCTTGTCGCTGAGGTTGCGTCTTCGGCGGGCCATCTCGAGGCGACGCATCGAGAGTTCCTCGGCCGTGAAGGTTTTCTTGGCTTGGACCTCTGTAATAAAAACCCTTTGTTAACGCATGCGCATGAGGGGCAAAAGAAAGGAGGGCAGTGGTGCGTACCATCGGATAGCTTCATATACTCGTGCGAGACGTCGCCCAGTTTGGCCCGTTGCCGGGCAGTCAACTTGGATAGGTCGGGTGTATCGGCACCGTCGTCGTCGCTCATGAGTTCTTCGTCCTCGTCGCCTTCGGCGTCCTCGTCGGCCACCTCGATTTCTTCTTCGCCTTCGGCATCGACATCTTCGTCTTCATCGCCCTCGCCATCTTCATCGCCGTTGGCGACTTCAACCGCGACGTCTTCTGGCTCGCTCTCCAGCTCGCTCAGCTCCTCATCGTCGTCCTCCTCGTCATCAGAATCCCTTGCTGCGGCCTTGGCTACAGCCGTGCCCTTGGCAATGGGTTTAGCAGCGGCGGCGCTTTTCCCTTTGCCGGTAGGGGTGGATGAGCTTTTGGGTGGTTTGGTGATCTTGATGGCCGGGGGCCGCGGGGCTGGGGTGACGTCCATGTCGACATCCCCGTCTGCGTCGGCGTCCTCATCATCATCGCCCTTGGCATCCACGTCCATCTCATCGCCGTCATCGTCGCCCACGGCATCGTCCTCGCCGAGGTCCTCCATCTCCTCATCCTCGTCATCGTCGTCGTCGTCGTCGTCGGGAACCTTGGCAAAACCTGCTCGCATGCCGACCTCGATCTCGTCCTCTTCGCGGTCTTCCTCTTCTTCCTCGTCCTCCTCTTCCTCCGCATCGTCATCCTCCTCGTCTTCTTCCTCGTCCTCACTGCTCTCAATGACGTAGCTCTTCTTGCCGCCCCTCGTCCGTTTGCTAGCGGCGCCAACAGCAGCTACACTTCCGGCCATCTTCTGCTTGGCGTTGCTACTACTGCTGGTAGCCTGCCGCAGCTTGCTTGAGGGGAGCTTGACTGTCAGATGGATGTGCTGGTTGGCATCGCCGGCGCTGCTCGCTGGGGACGACGAAGGGGGCGGGCCCCGGGTCACCGAGGCGATGCCGTTCCCCGAGCGACGGGAGCTGCGCGACGACATGGTGCGCTGCTCGGTGTTGTCTCGGTCTCTGTCGGCCATGTCAGTGATTGCCACGTTGGCGCGCTGGGCGGCCGAGCGACGGGGCCGTGTAGACATGATGATGGTGAGGTTAATAATGGGAAAGGGGGTCGGTCTCTGCTGTCTCCCCCTCCGTGAGATGGTGTGAGTGATTGAGCGGTGGTGATAGTGACGATGATGATGGGGGTTGGTGGTTATTGAGTTGGTCCGTGGCGGCAGAAGTTGGAGATGCAGGCGCAAGAGATGGCGTTGTGCGTTTGCCCGGGGTCCAAATAGTGTGGGGGATCCGGCTCAGAGATGGTTCTGGGCGTCGGGCATGTCGTTCGAATAAGGCTTGCCGTGGCGAGAAGGCTCAATCAAAGGCCGGCGTGCCAATGGAAGAAGCCACATGGGATCAAGCCGCGCCCACACGCTACCCAGCCAAGCAACGAATCCGCCGGCAATCTGTCATTCGCTCTCCGGATCCTGCGGCTTTTGCGACCTGAGACTGACTGGCAAAACGACGTCGGCGTTGAAAGGCAGTGGCTGGCTTGGCTCGGATGTTGTGTCGCCGCTTTTTGTGTGTTGCTGATGTCGAGGCACAGCCAACAGTTGGAATGGCCGCCGGGTTTCACAAGCAATCAGAGATGTGCCGATGTGCCCTGATGCAGCGCCACGGCTGCATCTCTAGCCCCGGTGTCTTCGTCTCATCTCTCACCAACTTTAGACTTTGTCGACGCAGATCACGACCGCATCTCACAACCACAGCAGAGCCAACCCACAACCGCGCGGCTATCACAACAGCATACTGGAGAGGTGTCTTACACCGCATGGAATTACTCACAATTTGGGTGGTTGAATCCGGTTATGGCTGGGGACTCGGATCTCGCAGCTCGGATGGGCAACGATCGATCTCGCTTTCGGCGGTGTAATCAAGAAAGCTGCTCCCGAAGGCTGGTTAGAAATGAGATAGCCGCCACTCACTAGCATTCCGCGGGAAAGATACACAAGAGCAAAACTGGAAAACCTCAAACTGGATCTGTATGTACATACATACACGATGGTTTGGGGATTGGTCGACGGCTTCGAGGGCGAGTCGACCGACGCCAAAACAATAGGGCTATCTCAAACAATTAAAGAGTTGTGCAATCGTAAAATATAGTAATGAATGTCAATGTCAATGGATAGACATATACATGGATGACCGACGATCAGGCAGGCGTAAATCCAGCGATGTCGACTTGACGCAGCACAACACCAGAATCTGGAATCTCTCATTCACAACTTGGAAGGCTCCATGTTCCAATCTCGCGACGCCAGGGCCACTGGTGCACAGTGCACTGGACCCAGTGTTGGCCGGGTTGGTTAGTGGGAAAGGTGGGCCTCCTGCTTGCGGGATTGGCTCCACACCTGGGTAGTGAACACGCTCGGACCAGGCAGCCCTGGTTGCCGGCCATTGAAGGCGAGCCTCGGCAGTGGCTATCCCGTCACAAGTCCTGAGTTGCCAGTCACGGTCCGACCGTCCGAGTTCAACTTGAACCCAACATCAAGACAAATAACTCTCAACCACACCCCTATTTTGGTTGCACCACTAGTATCTACAAAAATGAGCGAACCCAAAGGGGGAAACAAGCAGGAAGTGCTGGCCGCGCCGCCAGACGAGCCCAGTGCGGAACCCGCCACCGAGCCGAGCACGTCGCGCGAAGAGGCGCTCGAACAAGCGAGGAAGTTCCTCCAAGATGTGGAAGTGCAGAACACAACACCAGAGCGCAAAGCCGAGTTCCTCAAGGGCAAGGGGCTGTCGGAGAGCGACATTGAAGAGCTATTAAAGGAGGTCACACACGATGGGCGGCAAGAATCACAAGCCTCGGTATGTTACTGGCCCCCCCCTTGCCGTCGCAGCGCAGACATGAACTCACGCCCATCAAGAATCAGACCAAGGAGGGAAGGATAGAAATCCCTCTTACGAAGAAAGAAGACCGGCCGCCGATCGTCACATACCCCGAGTTCCTCACAAAGCCCACGCGACCACCGCCCCTAGTAACCGTCAACGGCTTCCTAGACACGCTCTATGCTTTCGGCGGCCTGTCCACGCTCGTCTACGGCGCAAGCAAATTCGTCGTCGAGCCCATGGTCAACAGACTTACCGACGCCCGCATCTCCCTCCACGACACAGCCAACCAAGATCTCACAAAACTCGTCTCCAAGCTCGAGACCACCGTGTCGGAGATCCCGGCCTCCAAACCCAAAGACGCAAAAACTCTCCCCGCGGACGGCGAGAAGGACGACGACGCAGTTAGCAGCTACGACGACCCGACCGAGCTCTTCCACCGGGACATAGGCGTGCAAACCTCGCTGCCAACCTCGCCCTCTCTTTCCTTCTCTCCCTCCGCTACAACAGAAACCGCCACCGCCCGGCAAGCCCACCGGCTCGCCTCGCTCATCACCTCGCTCCAATCCCTCAACGAGAGCATAGGCGAGCAGACCGAGTCGCTCGGCGACGTGCAGACGGCGACGGATCTGCTGAAGCAGGACGCAGATAAGCTCAGCGCGGCGGCGTCGTCGACAGATTTTGTCGGCGGGTTCTCGCTGTATAGTGCCGTGAGCAAGAACGAGCCGGATGACGAGATCAAGAGGGCCAAGGAGAATATCAGGCGGGTGAAGGGGGTGTTGTTGAGTACGAGGAGTTTTCCGACGAGTACTAGGTAGATCTCAAACTGACTCCCTCACCCACCCACCTAGAGTGAGTAGGGTGGAGGAGGGGGGTTGAGAAAGAAAAGGGTTAGTCATGAGTAATGAAGCTGAGAGCTTGCATTGCATAGCATGCAGCTAGGGGGCAGACTGCTGCCAGTAATGTTCGAAACGACATGCATCATAATGGCGACGGCGTGTTTTGGAGGGTCTTGGGCCTACACGGCGGTTGGGGATGATTTGGTGTTGGACGTGGGTTGTGGTCATCCAGTGATAGCTTGGGGCAACCGATTGGTTAAGCTGTGGAAGGCGAACCCCCTTTGCAGAACGGCTACTGCAGCTTCGTGGTGCGCCGTGGTGGGCCTGTCGAGACCCTGACTTTGTGTGGCCTGCTCTGACTAGAGAATGTCAAGCGGTGAGCGTCGAGATACAAGTGCAACTCTTGTTGGTAATGGCGAACAGTGTATGTACAACAGACAAGGCTGTATACGCAGCTACAAATCCAAGTCTCTCTACCACAAAGTCAAGCGTCCTACACACGGAGTCTGGAGAGACAACTTCATTTCCCCGCTCACCGCCCATCGGGTCCGGGCCGTTGTCGCCTGCTTGGGGGAAGTGGGGATTCAGATGCATGCGCTTCCATTGATTCCCCACAGGGGCTAGGCCTCTCCGAGACAGCCAGCCTCCAACAGCCTCCAGCAGCCTCCAGCCCGGTTGGATGCCGACACTACCTAGGAGAGCGTGGTTGATGAGACTTGGTTATATTTCCAGAAGTGGGCCTTATCGAACAGCCCAGAAACAGTTTCTCGAACCGTAAACGGGCAACTGTTTTCCCGGGCGATTTGGTGACGGCCTACAAGGAGCCCTGACTATCCCCTCTCGAGCCCCTCTGTCGATGGCATGCCAGCAAAACGAAAATGGCCACAGCGACGGCACCGGCAGCGAGAACGGGGCTTCCCCCATCAGCAGACATGTGACGATGAAATGATTGGCAGCCGGGACTGAGATTGGGGATCGCGTGCAACACTGGAAAGCTCGATCCCAGTCACACGATCGTCCAAAACGGACGGCCCCGCTTACGCAGCGCACGCAGGAAACCCGGCCGGCATCATCCCCACTTGGTGGTGCCACTTCGGCTCGCTGCCGTTCGTCGCTTTTTTCAACACCAAGCACCCCAACCAGTGTCTCACTCAGTCCTGTCTCACTCACGGCCTGGCTTTAACTGTTACGGTTCCGCCACGGCAGCCGAGCCCGGAAGTGAAGAGCAAGAACCAAAAAGCCGGAAGCAGCACGGGGACCGAAAGCGGGGAACGACGTATCTTTGAGATCAACGGGACGGGCCAGATTTTGACAGGGCTTTGCAGCGGCGCTCGGCGGTCAGTGGGCAGTGGCGCCGGATCCTGCCGCACATTCCCCAAACTTGGACAGGCCAATCCGGAAGCAGCTAGAGAGAGAGCTGAACAGGGCGCCGAGGGCGGCAACGCAGGATGCAGAGCGACCAGGACAGCAGCAGGTTGCTGATCCCATCAGAAACGCTGATCCCTGGCCCGTCGTTGAAGGGTCATGAACTTGGGGACGGGCACGGCCACGGCCATGACGCTCAGCGAGCCGAGGACCCTCAACAGCTGGGCGAATCCTTGATGACTCCGAGTCCGCAGGCAACACGGCGTCTTGTTGAACCCCTTGAACCTGGTATGTCACTGCCGTTTCCCTCCCCCGTTTATTGTCTGTCCGACTTGGGCCTCTTGGCTGTCTCTCTCTCTCTCTCTCTTTCTGTCCCATTCACTGGTCTATCTCCTTCCCGTTGAATTGTCTTGAGCACCACATTCCGCAGTCCAGGTTGTCGAGCATCTTGGCGCTTCCCGTCATCAACGCTCGACAACAACCCGCCAAGCGCGAGGCTGCTGCAGGCGCCCATGTCACAGTTGCTTGGCCCCCCAAAGTCAATGCGCAGATCACTGACCTCCTTCACGCTTGCTGCCGCCCTAAACCAGGCCTAGGCAAGCCCGGCCCGCTTGGCGAGGGCATCAAACCACTTTCGGGGTTGGTCGCCCCGCACGAGCAGCGCCTTCTCCAACCCCCCGCGCCACCGGCCCCTATAAAGGCTGCGTCCCCGGGAGCGTCACGCGCGACCCCTGGTGGCGATCACGTCCCTTTCGTCCTTCCTCTCGCACAAACACCGCCCACCATGATCTTCTCGGATCTGTATAAGTCGCCGAGGACGACTCTCACCAAATTCCGGATTTCGTTCCCCCATGGCGGCGTCCCACCGCCTCCCGATCTCGACACCGACCTTGTTAGCAGGGACAAGGCCAGGAATAAAGAGGCAGTGAAAAGGTATCTCGCCGAGAAGATACGCAACGATTGGGAGTTTACTTGGCCGTCCGTGGCAGCTTCAACGCCTGCCCCGGCAGAGCCCACCACGGCCCCTGCGCAGGAGGAGAGCCCTCAGGCAGCCGAAGTCACCGCACCGCCATTAGCAGACGAGGAAGTCCCAAGGGATCCGGGGGAAGAGGCAGATTCGGAGTCGGATGCCGAGTCTGTATACAGCACCATTTCAGAAGATGCGGACCGTTTCCAGCCGCGAACAGAGTGGACCTCAGACCTCTCAGACAATGACGGACCTGCTCATCCTGTCTCCCCCTTCCGGTTTGACAGCCCCGAAGCCGTCGGCGCCGTTGTGCGCGATTGCCTCGAGACGAAGCGCACGCGCCGGAGGAGAGCTGTGCGCGAAGAGACGACATGGAACCCCGGGCTGGCATGCTTCGAAGCCCGCCGCAACGCCTGGACGGGCGCAAAAACGGTGCGGGTGAAGCCGAAACCACCAAGCCCCGTGTCGCCGTCCTCCACTCGTCGCCTTTTCTGGCGGCACAACCGCACGCAGTCATCCGCCTCCCACGTCACCTCGAGCTCGCCACCCACTCCAACCTCTCCCATCCACATCACCGCCGCAGCCCGCACGTCCACAACAACCTCGGAGTCGGACTCGAGCCCGCAAAGAACAGCCTCCCAAGACTCGACGACCGCCCCCCGTGTCCTCTACCCGGTGCACACCGTCGTCCCCGTCGCACCACCTTTGCTCCCACCGCAAAACCCCATGCGCGCCTCGGTCCAGCCGGCCATGTACGGCTCCCTCTACGACAAGGTCGTCGCCCAGAGCCTGCAGCCCTCGTGCCCCGTCAACCTCGGCGACATGCTGCGCGCCTGCGTCGTCGGCTGGAAGCGCGACGGCGAGTGGCCGCCGAGAGCGACTTACCCGCCACCACCACCGCCGCCGCCGCCGCCGCCCGTCCACACAACCCACGCCGAGGTGCTGGCCTTGCGCCAGCGGAAAGCGCAGCAGCAGCGTAGCAAGAATGCGGAGAACACGGGGAGGCGGTTGAGCTTTGTGGGGTTTTTTAATGGCGGCGGGGGGGCCGTCGGTGGTGGTGGTGGTGGTGGGAATAATAAGCCTGCTGCGGCGGCGGCGGCGGCGGCGGCGGATAATAAGGACAAGGAGAATGGACTGGGCCATTCCCATTCTCAGTCTCACTCGGATGAGGGGGCTGGGTCGTCGGGTAAGGCGCTGTTTAGGAGGAGTTTGCAGAGGGTGTTTTCGCTGGGTCAGCATGGTGGCCATGCCTCACATGGTGCTGCTGCTGCTGCTAATGGACCGCTTTCGCCGACGGGTCCACCGGCAAATCAGGTTTCTGCTGCAGGTTGACCATCGAGAGGGTGGATGCATTTCAGTCTTCATCGCTAGCATTGCTCGCTCGCTCGCTCATTGCTCTTCGGTTTTTCGGATGGGGTTTGGCTTTTGCTTTGAATATGGGTGGGAAAGGGGGGCTGAGCTGTACTGCGTGATACCCCGGGCATTTGCTAGTTTGATATCTTGAAAGGAAGGGGTGGAAACACGGAGAAGGGCCCTCTTATGATTTTGATCAACTCGAAACAAGGTGGACGTGAAAATGAAGATACTGGCATTGAGTTCCCGTGCTCGCCCAAAGCAACCCCAGATATAATACGTCTTGTCAAAAAAGATCTAAGGATGTCCAACAAATCCGCCAAACCCCCGACGCTGAACCCATTATTTTAACTCATTGTCGACGATGGGTATATAGTATCTCAGCCGCTCGGCTCCATAACCCCGTTGAGCGCCACCCTGAAGCCACTCTCTATCCCCAAAATATCTCAAGAATATTTATGCCCAAACAAACCTGCTCCCGACCTGCCATGCGTGTAGTGTGTGTGTGTCTATGTAATAGATGCAGCCCCCCTTCCACTCCATTTCCAACGTATCCTGTTTCCCTCTCCCCTCTTTCCCCCACCCATCTTGCCTCTCCTTCCGGTACGTACGTGCCGTGCCATTACATCCCCGTCACCCGCATAGCAGCATACCCCACCGTGACCACCACCACCAGCGTAAAGATACTGCTGGGCACGCCGACCCGGATGAAGTGCTTGACCTGCAGGTACCGCTGGCCGGCCGGGTCCTCCTTCATGATGGCAGCTGATCACACAGCACGTTAGTCTCGGGAACCAAATAAAGAAAAGAAAAGAAGGGAAAAGAAATGGAAAGAAAAGAAAAAGACGAGGAGGAAGAGGAGAGAGAGAGGGAGAGAAACTTACTCATATTAGGGAACCCGCTCGTGGGCAGCGCCATGGCCGCACTGCACATCAGCACGCCCGCCATGACCAGCAGGTTGGGATGGGGCTCCTCCAGGCCCTTGCCGACGTTGTACACCAGCGGCAAGATGATGAGGGCGGCGACCGTGTGGCTGATGAAGGTGGCAATGACCAGGATCAAGCTCGAAAAGACGACCAGGATGCCGTACAGGCTGTAATCCTGCACCTGCTCGGTGATGGCCTCGGTGACGGCGTGCAGCAGGCCCGACGAGTTGACGGCCTTGCCGAGCGACAGGCCGCCGGCGGCGAGGATGATGATGGTCCAGGGGAAGTTGTTGAAGTCCTCCTTGGTGAGGATGCCGACGCCGAAGAAGAGGACGATGGGGATGATGGCGATGACGCCCATGTCGCCAAAGACGTGCTCCAGGCTGTGCGAGGCGCACCACAGGCCGATGGTGGCCACCGTCACGGCCGAGACGAACCACTCGACGCCCGTGAAGGGGTCGCGCACGGGCCGCACCGGCACGATGGTGGTGCCGCGGCCGGGCTTGAAGGCGAGGAGCAGGAGGAGCCAGATGACGATGATGGAGATGATGCCGACGGGAATGACGATGAAGAACCACTGGCCCCACGTCGGCGCGGGTTCCATGATGCCGATGGCGACGACGTTTTGCGGCGACGCGATGGGCGAGAGCATGCCGCCGATGTTGGAGGCGAGGGCGATGCCGATGATGACGGCTTTGGACATGGCCGAGCCCGCGGGGAGATTGCGGAGCATGGGCTCGATGATGCCGAAGCAGAGGACGGGGGCCGCGACGTTGCTGATCAGCATGCTGGCGACGGCGGCGACGGTCATGTTGGCAAGGAGGACCGTCTTGGGGCGCGTGCCGGCCTTGCTCAGGACAAAGGTGGCGATGCGCTTGTCAATGTTGCACTTGGAGAGCGCGGCGGCGAGCGTGAAGCCGCCGAGCAGGAGCATGATGACGGGCGTCCACATGGCAGCGAAGACGGCGGCGGTGGCCTTTTTGGAGCCCAGTCTCACGTTGTCCTCGTCGCAAAAGACTTGCAGGACAACGCAGAGGAATGGGATGGTGAGTGAGGTGACGAACAGGGGTAGCGCCTCGGTCGCCCAGAGCAAACTGACGAGCACCAACAGCGCCAGGCAGTTCTGCTGCTCGGGCTTCTCCAGGATGGGGACGTAGAGGAGCGCAAAGAAGATGGACATGATGATGATGAGAGTGAGCGTCGTCGAGGTAATGAGCCATGTCGGGCACATGAAGCGGCCTAGTGGCGTCGTGATCTCCTTGGTCGGCAGCACGATCTCATCGTCGCCTTGGAGCCGCGTCTTTTGGGGATCGGCGTCCCGCCCCAGAAGCGTGTGGCCCAAGCTGGCGGCCTCGGCTCGCCGCTCCATACCGATCAGGTCTCGCCAGACGGTATTCCGCTCCCACACGACGTGTTCTCTCAAGTGCGATCGGAGGTCCCGGACGGCCGTCTCGGCGTCGCCGTTGGTCACGATGACCGTGTATGCCTGCACCATCTGCGAAATCCGTTCCTCCAACCCCTTGGTCGTCTCCGGGTTGAACGGGTAGGCGGGCTCGACGAAGGTGTCCATGTACTTGGACCGTAGTCGGCGGTCGATGATCTTGTCAAACTTCTTGAGGACCTTGCTGAAGCCGGTTCGGTTCAGCTGGATGTACGACTTGAGCTCGCACAGCTGAACATAGATGTTGATCATGCGCTTCTTGAGCATGATACCCGAGGAGAACAGAACGGCTTGCTCGGCATAGTCGTCGTAGTTCATGCTATACCTCCGCGTAAAATCCGTCGATGCTGTCAAGTCGGTCGACGCCATCATCACGTTCGGCACAGTCCTTCGCCTCCCCAAGCTGCCCCTCCGCCTCGTAGTGAGACCGGTCTCTTCGTCGCCTTCGTCATCGCTGTCCTCCTCCATGCCGTCCTCGGTGGAGTGCTGGCTACGCTCGCTCTGGCTCCGGAACCGACCGGAATGGGGTCTCTCGCTGTTGGCCCTCTCGCTGGACCGGGTGGGCGGACGGGCGTCCTCCTCCTCGAATGCTTCGGCGTCCCTGAGCAGCAAATCAACCTCGTCAAACAGCTCCCGCTCTTTGAGGACGTAGAACGACGTTATCTTTTCCAGCTCGACATCGAGGGCGCATCGGAAGACGGTCTCGGGGTCATCGTCGCGGATCAGCGGCCGGGACTCGGCGTCGCCGCCGGGCTGGTGGATGGCCTTTTCCAGATGGTATATACTGAGGAATTGGGGTCAGCGCGGGCGCCAAAAAGCACGGCAGATCCAGACGGGCTTACTTACAGCTTCTTGAGGTTGCTGTAGGCAATGTAGTGGTTGCTCCAGTCCGGAACGGCATTGAACTGGATGCTGTGGGAGAACTTCATCTCGTCCTGGGCCTCGAGCCACCGGCGCTTCTCGGCACGCTTGACGTCGTACTTGTGCTGGCGTTCCCGGACGGCGTCGCGGTGGTGGTGGGCGGCTGTCGGGTACTCGGCGAGCTCAATCTGCTCGGGCGGGCCGTCGGACGTGGTTCGCTGCCTGCTCGTGCTCCCTCCCCTCTCGAGATGATCCCGCTGTGTTTGTCGGGCTGGTGCGCGTGGTTTCTGCGCTCGATGAGCCTGAGAAGGGCCGTGGGGTGCGGCGAGGGGTGGTATTTTGACTGTCTTTGCCTCGACCGGCAACCGCAGACTCAATCGGTTTACGAAGACTTTCTCACACAGAACAAGTTGCCTGGGCCAAGTTGCGAGGCGGACTCGGGGGGCCTGCAGTGCTGAGCACGATAATTACAGGACGTACTGATTATTCGGTACCTACTTGGGCAGGCTCCACTCGTCCGTCGTGGCGGTTCCACACGCTGTTGGGTCATCTGGAGCCTGGAACGGCTTGGCTGGCTCAGCCGGGAGCATCCCGACCCTGAAACCCGCCCAGTTGGGGGGTTGTCTAACCGCACCTGTCCGTAATTACGTACATCTTAGACAACCTGGCTGGTAATGTTACGTACAATTCGAACAGTGGAATGGCCTCGCAAGAGTTGCTGCTCTTTTTTGTATTGTTGACCGCTTTTCAAAGTTGTATGAACAAGATGTTTCGAGGAGGCAAAGCTTTGAGAATTAAGGCGTGCTTCTCCATGGCATAGCGCAACCAAGGGCTTGGGCGGTTTGGGAATGGCTTGGGGAACCTTGGAAGCTGCACACTCAACGAGACACAAACTGGGGCTCGCACAAGGAGCTGGTTGGTTTTCAGACCGAGCGATCCGTAGGTACCGAACCTCCGGGCTCCGAAACATTTTTCTTTTCTTTTTTTGCCTACCAACCTTTTCATCCGAACTAGAGTTAATAAAGACGCGTGTGTCAGATTCCCATTCGTAAAGATTGGGGACCAGTGTTCGGGGCAATGTGCATCTGCATGTTGACAGTTGGAGAACCTTGACGGCCCAGAACTGGCATGCAGGGCCCATCGGCAGAGGAATTAGCAGCCCATGGTCATCGTCAACTGGTAGCAGAATACATTCCAGTTTAGGCTTGGTTACAGAATTGTGTGAACGCAAAAGCACAGATTATGAGCATTACTCTCTCTCAAAACCAAACTCCCTCCCACTTCCATCTCGAGTCGTGGGCCAAGACTGAGAGGGCCAAGACTGAAGGCCGAGACTGAGGGCCGAGACTGAAGGACACACCGCCACCATAGACCCTAACCCTTATCAAACGGTTCTCGGGCGCCAATGCCGTCATGCGCCGTCGCCGTGGCAGGCAAGCACAAGCTCGGCGCTGAATCCCATCACGAAGTCCCCGCGCAACAAACCACCGGGCAGTTTCTCCTAACTCGACTTACACCTACAAAAGCACGGTCAGGGCCGCCTCTAATGTCCCAATAACTGCGCCAAGCGCACGGAACCCGACGAGCTCGCGGCCGCCATGCTCTCCGCATTCACAGCTCGACCCATCATCGAGCTCAAGCAGCGCGACAAGTCCAAGATCGAGTCCATTCTCGCCTACGGTACGTTCGTTCTCGTCGTCGTCCTATGTCAAGTCCGCTAACCGATAAGGTCAGGCGACCGCGTTCTCGTTGGGCTCAACACCGGCTCGCTGCGCGTCTACCGAGTCAACGACCCCCTTACGCCGCTCGACGAGACACCCGCGAACAGTGCCCCTGCCACCCAGGTCGACAGCGATAACCCTGGCTCTGTCGCAGCCGTCTCAAAGGATGAGCAACCAGCGCCGAAGTCGCCGGCAACCAAGCCCACAGACCTTCTCCGAGAGATTGACAAGTTTTCGACGCGCGCCATCGAGCAGCTGGCGAGAATCAGAGAGGCTAGCACCCTCGTGTCGCTCTCCAACTATGCCGTGTCCCTGCATGACATCAACACCTTCGAGCCCATCGAGGCCCCCCTGCTCCGTACCAAGAATGCCTCCACCTTTGCTGTGACGAGCAACATCGTCAACGACCCCGCGACAGGTATCCCAGAGATAATCTCGCGCCTGGCCGTGTCCGTCAAGCGCCGCCTCTTACTGTGGTCCTGGCGCGAGAGCGAGCTGTCCCCGGACGTCACCGAGATCGTCCTGGCCGAGTCGATCCGGTCCATGACCTGGGCGAATGCGACAAAGGTTGTCTGCGGCATGAACAGCGGCTATGTGATCGTCGATGTGGAAACCGGAAGCGCGGAGGATATTGTCGGCCCGGGCGCCATTGGTGGCGCTGCGGGCGGCCAAGGGCGCTTCGGGGCCGTCAGCGCGGCGGGGATGGGGTACATGGGCCTCGGTGGCTACATGCCGAAGCCGCTGTCGGCCAAGCTCGCCGACGGGGAGCTGTTGCTTGCCAAAGATACCAATACCTTGTTTGTCAATGACGCGGGGAAGGCTCTCGATAAGCGCCAGGTTCCCTGGCAGGCAGCTCCAGAGAGCATTGGGTACAGCTACCCTTATATCCTGGCGCTGCAACCGCCAGCCAAGGGAAGCCTGGAAGTCCGCAACCCAGACACGCTCAGCCTATTGCAGACGATCAGCCTTCCTGGTGCTGCAGCACTCCATTTCCCTCCGCCAACCTCCAGCTTGGCTCATGCCGGCAAGGGTTTCCATGTGCTGAGTGACAGGGCCGTGTGGACCATGGACACCACGGACTATGACTCCCAAGTCGAGGAGCTTGTCAAGGCTGGCAAGCTCGACGAAGCAATCAGCATCATCAGCATGCTTGAGGATGCTCTTCTTAAGAACAAGACGGAGACGTTGCGGGAGATCAAAATGCAAAAGGCGGAACTGTTATTCCGCCAAAAGAAGTACCGCGAATCGATGGATCTGTTCAACGAAGACGAAGTCAATGCCCCACCCGAAAGAGTATTGAAGTTGTTCCCCAAGATCATCGCTGGCGAACTCTCCGGTGTCGAGGAGGAGAAGCAGGATGAATCCGAACAGGAAAGTTCCGATGGGAAGGCGACCGGCGAGCAAGAGGCAAAGCCAGACATGGCCGAGGTTGCCTTCCCCCCAAGAGGCGGAGGAGGGTTTGCCAAGTATCTCATGGGCACCCGGAAACTCAACCCCGAGACTGCGTCCATCGCCTCGTCTAAGAAAGCGGGGGGGTCAGACGACGACACAGCAAGCATCAAAGGCAAACCCCAGGACGACCAATCCCAGCAAGAGAAGGACCTGACGGCCGCCGTCCTAGAACTCAACAGCTACCTCGCCGGTGCCCGAGCCCGCCTCCAGCGGGTCATCGACCCGGTCACAGGGAAGCTGAAACCGCGCAAATCCGAAAGCGGTTCCACCACCGAAGAAGCCTTCAAGACGCTCCTCCTCTCCTCCCCAGACGAGGGCGACGAGCAGCTCGAGCAAGAGGTCCAGACCACCTTCAAGATGGTCGACACGACGCTCTTCCGCGCCCTCATGTACTCGCGCCCGGCCCTCGCCAGCTCGCTGTTCCGCATCCCCAACTTCTGCGACCCGGACGTGGTCAACGAGCGCCTGGTCGAGCACAACCGCTTCAACGAGCTGGTCGACTTTTTTTACGGCAAGAAGCTGCACCGCCAGGCGCTGAGCCTGCTGCGCAAGTTTGGCGCCCCCGACGAGCCCGACGACGCCGCGCCTGCGCTGCACGGCCCCCAGCGCACCGTCATGTACCTGCAGGGCCTACCGCCCGAGATGATTGATGTGATTCTCGAGTTTTCCGAGTGGACTCTCAAAAGGGATCCCGAGTTGGGCATGGAGGTGTTCCTCGCGGACTCGGAGAACGCCGAGACGCTGCCGCGGGATAGGGTGGTGGCTTTTCTCGACGGGGTTGATATTGGGCTAGAGGTGCGGTATCTGGAGCACATCATTACCGAACTGAATGATTTGACGCCCGACTTTCACAATCGGTTGGTCGAGTTGTTTATCAGGCAGCTGGCGGAGAAGGAGAGGGGCGAGGAATGGGATGCTCTGATGGAGCGGCTGGTGCGCTACTTGAAGGAGTATAAACAGCAGTACAGCCTGGGCAAGGCGAGGGCGCTGATTCCCAAAGACGGTGCGTTCACACAAACCTTGTCTGTTGACCGAGATTTTGACTGACAAACTATCCAGATCCGCCTTTTTACGAAGCACAAGCTGTCGTGCTCAGCAACATGGGCCAACACCGACAAGCATTGATGATCTATGTCTTCAAGATGAAGGACTACACCAAAGCCGAAGAGTACGTCCCACCATCCCATCCCATTCCCCCCGTCGTTCCATACTAACTAACCCTCCACCCCACCCCTATAGATACTGCAACCGCATCCACAAAACCCAAGAAGACCCCCAGCAACCCAACCCCCCAGCAGTAGCAGCAGCAGCCGAAGACAGAACGCAACCCGCCACCTCGGAAAAACCCTCCATCTACCACACCCTCCTCTCGCTCTACCTCAAACCCCCACCCGAATACAGCCCGAACCTCGAACCGGCCCTGGATCTCTTGTCCAAACACGGCTCCCGCCTGCCCGCGACCTCGACGCTGTCCCTCGTCCCGGACTCCCTCCCCGTGGCCCAGCTCGAGTCCTACTTTGGCGGCCGCATGCGCAGCGCCAACAGCGCCGTCAACGAGACGCGCGTGCTGGCGGGGCTGAGGAAGACGGCGCTGTTTGCGAGCCAGTCGCTGCTGTTTCTGGGCGACGGCGGTGGTGGTGGTGGTCAAGGAGGAGGGGGAGGAGGAGGCAGGAACCGGCGGGTGGTGATTGGGGAGGAGAGGGTGTGTGGGGTTTGTCATAAGCGGATTGGGGGCAGTGTCGTGGCCGTGTTGCCGGATAATGCCGTGGTGCATTATGGGTGTTTGAGTCGGGTTGGGGGAGGAGGTGGTGGTGGGGGGTTTGCTTCGACCAGGCCGTTGTCGTCGCCGTCGGCCGGGGAGAGTGCGAGTGTCAAGTCGGGGTCGGGGTCGGGGGGGTTTGGCGCTTGGGGGAGGGTAGGGGTCTGAGTGAGCGGGTTTGGTTTGCATCTAGGTGTTTTTCGGTATATTGCATCTTGTAGTGGTGGTTCCCGAAGAGCGTCCGGTTGTACTTCCGCGTTGTGTTGGGCGGGCTGTTTCGGGCACAGCTGCCGTATGTTGAATCAGATCCGATACCCCCGTTTTATAATCTCCTACTTAGTCTTCCTCCTCTGGAACCTCCTCGCCGTAGTTCTCCTCCTCCTTCTCGTCGTCGACAGTCTTGGCCCCCTTGGCCGTCGCCGCGCTCGAGTCCCGCGCCTTGTCCTCCTCCATGCGCGCCGTGAGCTCCCGGTTGACTTGGTCTTGGAGAGAGGTCACGGATTGGCGGAGCTCGGAGAGGTACTTGGTTTTGCTTTCGACGGTGGTGCTATCGGCGGCGGAAGTGAGCGGGAGAGATATTGTGAAGGGTGCGTTGGTGGTTGAGGTGTAGGTCGCTGAAAGAGGGGATTGGGAGGCGGCCATTTTGGGAATTCGCTTCGAGGGTTTGGAGGGACTGTGTTTATCGTCGAGGGAGGAGGTCGTTGCGGAAGAGGGAGAGAGTCGTCGTTTCGTTGAACTGTGTTCTGTTAATAATTGTGAAATAGCTAAGACAGGTACTAGGTAGCTCATCAGTACCTTACCTCAGAAATAAAGGTACATACAGTACCGAGTTGTGTCCGAGTGCCCCGCGGAGAATTTGAGTGGACTGCGGGGTTGCTGCCTTTGCCCCTCCCCGGCTCCCCCTCCTTGGCAACCTGTCGCCGGGTCAAACAGTGGCGTTCCGTCACTGCAGCAGCTGCAGCAGGGGTCGGGTTGACACCGCCAACGTGCCGGACTGCCCTGCCCTGCTGAAAGCGCAGCCGCATTTCTTCTGCACTTCCATGCACATCTCCTCCCTGACGGTTATATTCCGAGAGTTATCCGACGACCAGGTTCTAACCATTTTGCGATCCCGACGACACCCAACTTTTTAATAACCATCATCGCGCGGCATGGTCTGTTGAGCAGGCCCAGGGTCGCGTCGCAACCTGGAACCTCCGAGTTGGGCCCAGCCAAGATGCGACACGGAGACACCACTCCTTGACCCTGACAGCAATACCTTACCCCATGCAGCCAGCAAGACCCACGCCGAGGGCTCCAGGGAGCTTCTCGCCCCTGCCAGCCAGCAGCCCGGCAACCACGGCCGATCAGTCGCGCACGAGACCGATTCGCCAGGACTTGCTGTCGAGCGACGAACCGGCGCCATTGAACGTCGTCAAGACGCGCAATCAGCAGGGACAGACTGGGCCGTCGCCCACGCCTATTTACACCAGCTTCACCTCCGGGAGCACCAACAGCAGCACGAGCAACTTGCAAAACTTCTCGCGCCCGACCGTGTCGACCGCAGTCTCGGCTGCCCGCTCCGTCACAGGGCCTCAATCCCCTAACGACTCTATTCCGCGCAGCGGGCCCTCGCCCCTAACACTCCCACCGACCACCTCGTCCCCCGGCACGCCCACCTTCTCCAGCCGTGGAGTCAGCCACTCGCGCAAGCACTCGCAGAACGCCGGTCTGTTCGAGCCTACCCTGCCGTCAACAAGCACGTCCAACCTCTCGCACGTCGGCCTGGCGCACGCCTCCCCGAAACCCACCCCGGCGCCGCCGCACCGAGAGATGTCGGCCAGCCAGATCGCTGCCCAGGCGGCCGTCATGCAGCACCAGAACCAGCAGCACCAGAACCAGCAGCAGCAGGCGCAGCAGGCGCAACAAGCGCAGCACGCTCGACAGCGATCACAGACGGCGCCCGGGCCTGTGGCGGATGACCCGCCACCTGTCAAGCGTGGGAGCGCGTCAATGAACATGAACCCCCCGATGCTGAGCCTCACCGAAGCCAGCGTGCCTCGAGATAATGCCTTTGGTGGGCAAACCTACCACAATGGCCTTCCCGGAAACCACACTCTAGCGGCCACGGCCGCCGCCAATCTTGTCTTCCCGAGATCAGCACAGACGTCTCCCGGGATACCCACGCAACCACCGGCTCCTCCTCAACAACCACCACCTCCACCACCAGCGTCCGAGAAGCCAGTCAAGCCCGAGAAGTCAAAAGTGAAACTCTTCTCGCGACAGGTCAAAATCGGGAGCAAAAGCGACACCAAGGATAAGCCGCTGCCCAGTCCGGGCAAGGTCGGACACGCATTCGCAAACTTGCAACGGGGTAACTTCAGCACCACCAGCCTCGACTCTGCCGCGCAATCGTTTTACAGCCTCCCGAACTCGTCGGCTGCGACAATACGGCCAGCCGACATGCCGCTAGAGAAGGAGGGCAAGGAGAAGGAGAAGAAGCATCATTTCCTGTCTCGCCAGAAGCAGAAGCTTAAGGATCATGACTACCACCTTCCCCTCTCGTCTGCCATGAGCAACTCGAGACCGACAGATCCGAGCGCCCCGAACAGTCTATACAACTTCAGCCTGCCGCCGAGCCCAGGGCCGAACAGCACAAGCTTCAAGTCCGCCCTCGACTTGCGACATGGAGGTCGGGCTCTGCGAGAGAAGAGGAAAGAGGAAAAGTCAGTTGATGATGCCTCCAGTTCCGGTGTCGGGAGCGAGTGGCCAGGGTCGAGCAGCGTTACGTCGGGCTCGGGCACGCTCGCTTCTACCATCTACTCGAACGAGCCGTTTGATAGCCACAAGTACGGGCTGAACAACATGACCCATGACGACGCCTGGCCGTTCTTGAAGGCCAAGCTGCTCGTTGTTTTCGAGGCCGAGGATCTCCGTTTGCCAGTGGAGGACCTGAACCGCGTTGTCACGATGCATATCCAGTATTGCTTGGCCCGGCGGAGTCCAAATATCATCGTGGACGATCTGAGGGAGCTGTTGTCAACGGGTTTCTCCAGCCTCGACCAGACCCTCCGCAAGACGCCCGAGGACAGGCTCATCCCGTCGCTTGTCGAGCTGTGGATGTTTACCTTTACCAACGTTTTGCCGTATATGCAGGCTGTGTTTCTGCCTTTGGATCTGGAGTTCTCAGGTCACGGACCCCTCATGTCCTCCGACCAAGCCCGCGATTTTTGGGGCGGCATCCCGACGGCGACCTCAACGCCCGAACCCTCCTCCTCTGTCACCCAAAAGCCCGGCCGCAGTCAAAGCGTCAGCGTCTCTCCGGCATCCTCAGTCCTCGAAGTCCGCCGGTTTGTCCTCCTCGCGTTTCGCGACATTGTCATCCTCCCCCGCTACGACACCCTCAAAGCCATGTTCTCTCGCCTCTCCCTCGAATTCCTCCCCCAATCCCTCGCATCCATGGCTCTCGCCTCCCCACCCCTCCCAATCCCATCCCCAGGCTTCCACAACCAGGGGCCCCAGAGCATGAACCAACAACTCTCCAACTCCCCCTCCGACGCTTACGCCTCCACGAGCCTGCCCACTGCCCTCGGCCAATACCGCCCAAACACAGCCACCTCCCTTGACCCGTCGGTCGCCAGCTACAACAGCAACGGCTCGACCCTACTAGGCGACAGCTCGGGAAGCGGCAACCGCAGCCGCGCCATCAGCAACGTCTCGTTCGGCAGCGACAGCGCCGCCTACCCGCCGCTGCGGCCCTTTACACCAAGCAGCCTCCACGCGCTCGGCGCCGCCACGTCCAGCCTCAACCTCAACCTTGCCCTGACCACCACCATGAGCAACACCACCACCGGCAGCCACCGCGACCAAAACGTCGAAGACTCCAAGCAGGTGACGGAAATGGTCGGGCGCATGCTGCAGTGCATGAGCGTGCTGGCGTCGGTCGGCGTGGCGCGCGGCGGTAGCGGCGGCGGTAGCGGCGGCGGTAGCGCGCGCGACAACGATGCCGAGGAGGAAGGGAACCGCATGGTTGAGGAGCTCAACAAGCTGCTCAAGCTCAACTGGCTCGGCCGCGGCCGCACGGGGAGGAACAGGCGCGGCATGGTGGGCGGGCGCGCCACGAATAAGAGGGGCGGCATCATTATGGGTATGCCGCTGCCGCCGCCGCCTTCTTCTTTTCTCCCCCCTCCGGGGTCGGCGTCGGCGTCGGCGTCGGCGGCGGGTTTGTCGTCGATTGCGGGGTCCGGGGGGATGGCTGCTGGTTTTATGATGACGGCTGCTGGGGGCGGGAGTGTGGTGGGCGGGTCAGTGTCCGCGGGAGGGGGAGGGATCGGGAGTGTTTTGGAGGAGGGGTTTGCGGTTTGAGTTGTTCTATCTTCTACCTATCTACCTACCTACCTACCTTGGGTGGTGCTAGCATGTGGTGGTGAGATTGGGATTTCATTTGATGGAATGGCGTTTTATATGGGGGCGTTTGACAACTTTTGACGTCTGGATGGTTGGAGAAGATACCTAGGTACTAAGGGGTTGGTGAATGAGGTATCATGGAAGGAAAGGCTGGGCGGGCAGGGTAAGGCAAAGCATGACAGGGCTAAGGGGAAAGGGAGATAGGGAACGCGATGGCGTCTTGGAACGGTCAATCAACGGGTTTGTTTTTGTCTCCAACCACACCACAACTCATGATATGTGATTCATATGTAAGAAAAACAATATGTTTGTGGGCGTGGCGCTCTCGGACGGTCCACCAGTGGGATATCCTCCCGTTTAAGAGACACTCTGGCCGTAGTCCTGCGACGACGATCTGCGTGTCCTCCGCTGAGGTCCTGCGGAAACAAAATGCTCAGGCCAAACGACAAAGAGTCTCCGGCCTCACATTACCGTCCGCAGATCACAGGGCCCACGCTCGAATAACTAGCCGTAGGAATCTTCACAGTAGAAAAGTTGGTCGAGCTGATGGGGCGACTTGGAAATGGGCACACAACATGGTCCTCATAATTCATGGCACATAGAGCGCAGGTCACTGGAGAACGACAGATCAAAGCTTGGGAACGGTCCACCAAAGTATGGATATCATCTTGTATTCGAGTTACGCTACGTGGCGCCACCATCAACGGAAACCTGAACCTGAACCTGAACCAGCATGTTAGCCCGAATTCTCTCGAAATCAATGCTCAAAACGCTAGTGATTGAGTTTGCAATAAGACATCCAAGGAAGTATTCTCCTTCATTTGTCCCGAAAGGCTCTTAGGGGACTCGAGTGGAAACTGCGAATGTAGGGAAAGTTTCATCATATTGCGGAGGGGAAAGAAAAAAATTGTGAACTAACCTTTGGTTCAGTGTCGGGAAAGCTTGCTAAAGGTTAGCAAGTGTTGAGGAATGCAACAGATACCCAACGGGTGTGGGCGAAAATATATGCTCCCCAAAAGCTGCTCGAAGATTGCACTGTTGTGAAGTCAGTGACTGAGCTTGCAAAAATCCATGAGGGTGGAGACAGAATCAGATTCTGCGCTCCACCAAAAAGGAAGAAAAAAACAAGTCGAAGATGTCTCCGCCGTGTCAGACAAAAAGTACTGGCAAGTACAAGCCCCTCTGGTAGGAGGGAGCCCGAGCAATCTTCGTTCATGGTCGATTCAGTTTAAAATGAAGACATGATGTAACGTTGTCATCATCCGACGGCGGAAGGCGTGAGATGAAGAAATAAGAGAGGGAAGAAAAAAACTGGCTTACCTTCTTCGTCTTGCAGCCAGCCGTGTTGCTTTGTCGCTCAGCTGAAGCCCAAGTTGAACCGACCCCCCCTCCACAAACCAATCCAGATCCAACTCGCTCGCGCAGCCTAAATAAGCGTGCAGGACCGGTGGAAGATACCGACAGTGGTTTTCGAGTCCTGCTGCCGCGCTTGCAGCGAGCCTGACGAGCGAGCCTGTCTGGAGAGATTGAGAGGTGAGGTGATGAGTGGAAGAAGAAGATTTTGGTTGGACTTTGCTGCGTCGCGTTGTAGAAATACTCAGCGCGCCGATAGCGATAAGAAAAAAAAATCGAAGCAAGGATCACGTGATGGGCAGCGTGTCGGCGCGATGGTGGGGTCCTGTTGAGATACGAAACAGATTGGTTAATTGCATGAGTCAAACCATGCAGTAAATAGCGGTATCACCGATCACAACCTTCTTCGGGTCCTCTTAATCTGGTCATCATTATACGGTACTGAATGTATCTAATCGCCTCATCGGCAGAGTTACTTTTACTGTGTCGGTAGACGAGGACGTCCACTGTAAGAAAAGTGGAAAGGCCGGTATCGCAACTTTAAGAGGTCAGTGTATTCATGCCTCTACACACGACATCGGCATTCTTTTTGCCCCAATCAGGTAACGTGATTAGCCTAACTGATGCACTAACAGATTCCTACGGAATTTGCAGCGCTGTCAGATTGTTCAGGCCTGGTGTTCTGGTACTGCAGTGGCACGGTCGCCAGAACCCATGAAATCGCGCTGCCACCCGAGGCCCCCGCCAGCTCAAAACTGCCCCTTCGTCCCCAGCTTCTCTTGCCAAGCCAGCCTGCGACCCCTTCGACGCCTCGCTCTCAGTCCCCTGATTGGATTGCCCAGTTTCCTGCGACTCTAAATATCATTATTAATCTGAAGACGAGAGCGCAGACATTCCCAAAGTCGGTATTCTCGATATCTTTTCCGGTTACCTAATTCGCAGAGCTGTCGCACAAGGTTTCCAGCCCACTGGCAGCTGAGAGAGAACGGGACGGGACTCGGGAGTTGTTGTCTCCCCCCCCCCCGATTTAACGTTTTGACGTCCCTGCCGGCCCGTCGGAGCCACCTCAATTTTCAATCGGGCAACCACTTTTGCACCCACGAACCCAGTCGCTCGCTCTCTTGGTTTCCCTACCTTAATCTTGCCAATCCCAACCCCCCGTCCGCAAACTCCACATCCACCTCCCACCGCGACACGTCGTTGCCGCAGCTGTCGATCTCGCCCAAACGTCCGCCCAACGCCCTCGCCGAACTGCACGGTCGCAAAATCACAGCAATATCGCATCGCCCTATTTCATCATCGCTGCCGCCTAAGCTGCCGAGATTTCTGTTTGTACTGTCCCGTTGGGGGCGCCGCACCACCCGCGACTGGGCCGTCCGCAGCGCTCTACCCGCGACACCAACCGACGACAATCCGCGCCACGGTCGCAGTCGCTCTCTCAGCCGACTTTTGTAGCCCCCCCGCGCCTCCTGACGGCTACGCGACCGTCTCTCCGGTCTGCGCGCTCGTCGTCCGACTCGGACGAGCATCGACCTCCACAACACATTCAGCCGCCGTTCAATTTCGCATGCGATAACGCGGAGGATCTCAGGTCGATATCCACTCGGTGGGTGATCGGTAGCTCTGGAAATGATGAGTATGGGACCAGGTTTTTCGCCGCATCCTGGCGGGATGCAGCAGCACCCAGGCGCGCCCACGGGCCACCACATGGCTCCCGGGATGTCCCACAACCCAAGCCAGCCCGGCTCGACTCCGGGCGGCATGCAGCACCAGCTCGTTCAGCAGCACATGGGAGTATCGGGTGCAGGCCCGCAGATGAACGCTTCCGCCCTGATGGGAACTATGCCACCGGGGAATCCGAACGCCCATACCGCCATGCAGCACTTGACTCCGGCCCAGGCCCAAATGTTCCACCACCCACAGATGAATCAGATGTGTATGTCCCTCGTCACTTTAGGTCTACTCTGGAACTTCGGGCCGTGTGCTAACCTCTTGCTCCAGACTCTCCGAATAACCCGCAACTCCAGCAGCAGATGCAGCAACAGCGCGCGCTCCAGATGCTACAGCACCAGCAGCAGGCGAGACAGGCCCTGATGGCTCAGCATGGCTATCCGACGTCGCAAATGGGTATCCCGATGAACCAAACGCAGGCTGCTCACATGGCGGCGTTAAGCAGAAGGATGCCAGGAGCCTCCCCTCTTCATCTTCAGCAGCAGGCGGCACAGCTGGCTCAACAGCAACAACAGGGCCAACCCATGAGCGTAAGGCAGCCTCAGCCAGATTGAACCTTTTTGATTTGCGGCAAATTGCACAGGTCCTGTTTATGAATGCTGTGCTAATAGACATTTGTAGACCAGCATGCTCGCGCAACAGATTGCGCTCCAGCAACAGCAACAAATACAAATGGGGCAGCAGGGAGGGAACCCGAACCAACATCCGATGAACCCCCAGCACATGAATCTTCAACAGCAAGCGCAGATTGCCGCAATTCAGGCTCAGCAGGCCCAACAGGCCCAACAAGCTCAACAAGCTCAGCAGGCCCAGCAGGCCCAGCATGCACAACACGCACAACACGCACAACAACACGCCGCGCAACAACAAGCCGCGCAAGCCGCCCATGCGCAACAACAACAGCAGCAGCAGCAGCAGCAGCAGCAACAACAACAGCAAGGGTCAGGGCAGCCTCAGCAGCAGCAGCCTCAGCAGCAACAACCGCAACCGGGACAACCACAGCAGCAGCAGCAGCAGCAGCAGCAGCCGTCGTCGCAGGGCACGCCAGGCGGGCAAGCCGGCCCAGGAGCGAATGGGGGAACCCCGACCCCGGGCCCTACACAAGGCCAAACGCCGCAGCCGAATCCTCAACAGCAACCTCAGGCGCCACCGCAAACTCCCCAGACTACCCAACCACAACACCAGGCTCAAATAGTCGCCCAGATGCAGGCCCAGGCCCAGGCCCAGGCTCAGGCTCAGGCCCAGGCACAAGCACACGCCCAGGCACAGGCGCAACAACAACACCAACATCAGCAGCAGCAGCAGCAACAACAGCAGCAGCAACAGCAGCAGCAGCAACAACAGCAACAACAGCAACAGCAAACACAGCAGCAACACGCTGCTGGCTTGGCGAACTTAGTGCAGCAGCAGAGGCGCGATACAAGTCTCTCGTTGAAGGGCGTGTATCTGCTCAAGTTAATGCAGTTCAGTGAACACTTGAGTGGATATCCAGTATGTTGGTACCTCCACCAATGGTAACCCCCCTAAGCTAACACCACCTCACTACAGGGATCGAAGGGCAAGGATGACTTGGACTACTGGAACAACTTCGTCAAGCAGTTCTTCTCACAAAAGGGTAGTTTAAAACATACGATCCTCGTCAGAGATGGCGAGGATCAGGGCCAACCGAAGCACTACGAGATTGCCTATCCCGCCATTGCCCGGTATTTCCACACGCACTTCGATAGCGGCGTCAAGACGATGCAGTTGATCATGGACAAGGGAACAACAGACCAGACACTGGCCAACGACTCCCACGTACTGAGCAACACCAAGACGAGCCTTGTCTACTGGTTTGACGGTGGATCCCACGTAAGTCGCGCTTCTAGCTCTAACCATGGATGAAATATTGACCATTGGGGACAGCTTGTTGCGACCGGTAACCTCCGGGTCCATTTCGACATTGAGCACAAGTTCGACATCTTCGAGTTCGAGACCACAGGCCACGAGGAGTACATCTCGAGGCGACTTGTGATTCATAATGCGAGGCCGGCGCACAATTGGGTCAAGGAATGGCGCAATCTCAATCAGCACGACCCCAAGCAGTCCCCTGAGCTGAGCAAGAAGAGCAAGCCGCGGCCGCCGAAGGTCCCCCCCGGCCCTCCCCCCGATCTTGAGCTCCCCCATTCCCTTGTGAAGAGCGGCATGGGCATCACGGAGGCTGTGTATCAATTTCTTGAGGTACCCCCGTTCTACATCCTCCCTGACATTTCAACCCAGCACTAACTCACGCAGGTGGTGGAGATCATGGGCCAAATGAACCCTCTCTTTGGCTACTATCACGCGCACCCCGGACTGGCCCCTTACGCCGCGCTTGATCAGTACGTTAGTCACATCAACGCCTCCGCGCAAGCGATGAACGGCCAGCCCATGCCACAACCCGGACCCAGGACTCCGGGATTCGGCCAGTTCCAAGTGGGCGCCAGCCCTGCCATGGCCAACTCCATGTTACCAGGCTCCCCCCATATCGTCGGCAGCCCGGTTCCAGGGCAGATGGCGGCGCCCATGATGCAGCTACAGGCAAGCCAGCAAGGCACCAACTCCAGCGGGCCGAGCGCAAACACATCCCCAGCGCAGAACAGCAACAAGAGGAGGCGACCGTCGACGGTAAAGGGCGAGGAGGATACGCCCGCGTCAGCCCCGACGCCGGTGCCCATGGGGACCCCGCAGCTGAATGGCGTCCAGATCAAGGGGAAGCAACCCCCCACTCCCCGGATGACGAAGCGGCACAAGGCCGGAAATAATCCTGTATAACACCGGGGGTTTTCCTGGCCGTCTCGCGAGTTGGAAAGGTCCTCCTTCCGAGAAAAGGCTGGTGTTACGCCCATGCTCGGTAGGCGAGACTTGTGTCTGTCTGTCCAGGCTAGGGTGGGGGGTTGAAACAGCCCCTTACGGCCCAGGATGTCAGGCGTGGCACGAAGACGTGTTTCGGTGACCGCACGCACAGCATACGCCGAGTCGAGTTTGGTTGGGAGCCTTCGAGGCTCTCCTCCTTCTTCCCAGGAACTCGGTATTGCGCTTGATCCTTGGCGTATCATTACTACGGTGTTGTCTCGGCGTCTAAGTGGTTCTGGGGGGGAAATCTAATACCGCTGTTATCTGCTTTTTTGTTTTTGGCCCGGACATTTGCTAGGTAGGGATCGGATGTGGTTTTTTTTGGAAGGGCGAGTTTTAAAACCAGTTGTTTTTTCTTGTCCCCCTTCCTTGTGCATTTGAGACCCGGATCTTGCTCGATGGATGTTTATACTGATATTTTCTCTCTCTCTATTCTTGAGTTTTTTTCTTGTTTTTTTTTCTTGGAGGCCCGGCGAAAGAGAGCATTTTCTGGGATCGGACTCTGCATATACCCCATATCACTCACCATATTCCGAATCACATATTCCATCCCCCATCTCACAGACACACTTGGGTGAGGCTACGGGGGGAGGGGGGGTTTTCTATTTTGCTTTCTGCGATCTAGTTGCGTTCCCCTGCCTCAACCCCCCCGCCGCCGCGTGATTCCCTCCAACCTCGGGTTGCGTCGCCTACCCTTGGATCCCTTGGATCTGCCACATCACCTGGGGAGACTCCTGATCGATGGGTGTTTCTCTTTGGAAGAAGGCCTGGGGGAGGGGAGGGGTGGATGGTGCGCCACTTGGCGAGGGTGTGTCGACTCTTTTCTTGGCTTGGCTTTTGTATACTTTTTCATGAAGGAGGGATGGGTGGGAGATGGGGGAGCAAAAAAAAAACATACGCGGTATGGAGGAACGAGAAGGATGAGTTAATGACAGACGGACGGGACGGGTGGATGGATGGCGGTGGGTAATGAGTAGCAAGGGGGCAGAGCGGAGGTTTGAGAGCGGGTGGAGGGGCTGAAAGAAGGAGGGAGGCAGGACAGAGTGGAAATCTTTTCATCATTGTCTCTCTGGGCAGAAAAGGAGGAGAGATGGTGGTAGCGTGGCATTGCTGTTGTTGTGTAAAAATAGTATCTTTCTTTTGCACCATTTTTCTGTCACAGGGGCCGTGTCTTTACCCTGCCTGCTTTTCATCATCATGATCACGTTATGGCAGTCGGTTCTATCAGGCGGCGTTAGAGATACTCGATCTGTCAATATCAAAGCGTTCTGTTCCGCTCGGGCTTGCGTCCTTGTTTAGCCTGGTACATACCGTAAGCTGGTTATTACCTTACCTGATTCATACTCTCGATATGTGTGATGCATTTTCGATTGTTCCATGACGTGGCAGGCAAAAGTAGTTGTAGTCTGCGAAGGGCAATGAAAACACCTACCTGCGAAGGTCGTCATGTAGACTGAGTTTCATAAAGCGTGCAGTCACCACTCCCTCATGATATGGTCCACAGCATTGTACACCGGATTGTAAAATATTGCAACGTCACAACGCCTTGTTTAAGAGAGACGACGCAATGTATTGCTCAGCTACGTCCCACTACACCACGATTTTCTTTGCCCGCCCGTGGATCCGGATGTCCCCACCGACTAGTGCCAAGTCGGACCCGGCGCCGGCCCACCATCGGCCGGGACTAGGCAGCCAAGCCGGCCTTTGCAGGGATATGGCTGACATTTCGCGTCAAGCGACACCGAGAGCGAGGAAAGGTAACGCGACACGCGCGGGCAATTCATGGGGAAAGCTCGATTCAAAAGGCGTGTATCAGATCCCAGCGATGATACTCCGTGTGACCCCGTGGGACCCCGTGAACTAACAAGCCAAGCCGGCAGAGGAGTGATTCTTGCCTTGTCAGATCACACGCGAAGCTAGCACCGCCAGTGGTGTCTGCCCGCTTCTCCCCCGATCCCAAAAAGTGACTGCAAAAAGAGCCAAGCAAAAACGCAGTGCACATGATACATCCAGTCCGTCCTCTTCCCAGTGATCTCTCGTCCTCTTGAGTCATCCCAAATTAATAACCGAAAACGCCATGGACGCATCTAGAAAAAGCAAGACGGTAGTCGTCTCCGATAAAGGCAAGAATGAAGGCGTGGGTTCGTCGCTCAGGCGGTCTCGAAGTCGCCGAAGGTGTTTTCACCCGAGTAGGTGATGTAGAGGAACCTGTGAGCGTTGGTTAGCTTAGCGTCAGGCTGCAGGCTGCAGGTTGCAGGCAGGCCAAGTGACCGGGTGACCGGCTGACTCGGGAGGACTCACCCATCCTCATCCTTGTGTTCCTCATAGATGCTGCTCATGAGCGCAGCGGTCGGTGGCAGGACCTCATCGACGAAGATGAAGATTGCCTTCTCTGGGGAGAGCTTGATTCGCTTGCGGATCACGTAGACAAACTGACCGACGGTGAGGTCGGCCGGCACCAGGTACTTTTTCTTGTCGATTGTAGCGATGTCGCTCTTCTCGACCTTTTCACAAATTACCTAGACAGGAAATGTGTTAGTGATCTGGTAGGTGCTGGGAGTGCGGGCGTTCCGCGTCGGCAAACGGGCTTCGGCGGGGTTCACCGAGTCGTGTCGCCGAGCTGCTTCACCGCCTGGCGATTGGAGGGCGACTTACCGGAATGCGGTCAGAGTATTTTTGGCGGATGCGCTCAGCCTCGGCCTTGCGCTTCTCAAACGGATGCTCGTCCTTAAACTTGCTCCGCATCTTGATGGTCGTAAGGATGGCTCGGTTGGGTTGTGTAGTTGATGCTGAGGCAAGGGTGTTTCTGAGCGATAGCTGCGAATAGATGGATGTGATGTCAGCGATGCTGTTTTCGCAGAGAAATAGAAGAGCTCGGTGCACTGGCGAGGAATGCGAGATGGGTTGGGGAGCTCGTTACCTTCTTGAAGGGGCGAGAGGGAAGGCGGTTGTTTGAGGAAGAAAGGTTGACGTCGGGCAAGGTTGCGTCTGCTGGCGCCTTGATAAACGCTGGGGGGTCAGGTCGCACGGCAGCGTTGGGAGGCGGGGCTGACCCGATGACTAAATGGGGAGGCAGCAGATCTAGCCCCTTTAGGCTTAGTGTAATAGTAGCCTTGGTGAATCAGCCGGGGTGCTCACATGGCCCCGCCCGACAGCAGGTGCTCGCTGTTGCCGGCACCTTTCATCTGCTGGCTTTGTCGTTTGCAACCCTCAAATGACGTTGATGCGACTTCGGCGATGACTGCTCCCTCCCGTCACTTTGCACACCGAGACTCAAGCACCCGGCCCTTTACGACCCCGACCTCCCGCGCTTCACGACTGGCGTCTGTTTGCACAGGCTTGTTTGCATAGCCCGGGCTGCAGCGCCTGGCTGGAACCACCATGGAACCTTGATAGCGCCGTGTTTCTCGTGCTTTATCGATTCTATGAGATTCCATGCTTTTGGTCTTTGTTGCCTGCTTGATATCAGTCTTTTATTTTCTCTCCTTCTTTGACTCCCCCTGATCCGAGCGTGCGCTGAAAAGTCAAGGTGATGGAGATGGAGCTGTCTCAAAAGCTGTCTCAAAAGATGCCCCGCTTCTAGGCTGCTCCTAGCCTCCTGGCCTCCTGCAAGGGCGCCCCGCAAGCCGCGGGACCTGGCCGCCCAGCCCGAATCCCGGGCAGGCCACTTTTGGTTCCCGGTAAAGCCCCGGTTCTCTGCGTCGCATTCCCGAAGCTCCGGATTTTGTGAACATTCGATTTTGGCAGTAACATCAGCCGAGCCAGACTGGCCCTTCAATAGGTGAGCGGACCTCCCGGACGGTAGGCGAGCATCTCCGCGGTGTGCTCCGGCTTCTTGGTATTGGATCTAGAAACAAAAAGTGGCCTTATGTTTGCGCTTAGGATCATCTGATTGTTTTCGCAGCTCGGCATCCTCCCGCCACCTGGCCTCCCCCGTACATAAGGCCCAGCCACGATGGCTTCTCGGCGGCCAGCCCTGCGCTTCTTTGCGCAGTGCAAGTCACGCAGCCGATTGAGCAGTTCGCCCTCCTCCAAGATCAATTGGACCTCTCGGAGAGCCTTCTCGAGCTTCCCGAGTCCTGCGACCCCGGGCCAAACGCCCGCATTACTACGAAGATACCTTGGCTGGGCTGCCTTTGGGCTTTTGGTCGCCGTACCGCTCACATACAAGATGGTATGCCGCTACCGATGCCGCTACCGCGGGCGCCCAGCTTGATCTGCTTCGCTGACAATACGCCGCGCAGGCCATCGACGAGCCCCTCAAAATGGACAGCCCGACACTCGCCGAGCGCGACCAGCAACTGAAGGCCGAGCAGGGCGTTTCCGATGTCTCGCCCATGCGCCTACGTATGGAGAAATTTGCCAAGGAGCAGCAGAGGGCGATTGTACGGGCGCTGGAGGAGGTAGACGGCACCAAGTTCCGAGTAGACGAGTGGCAGCGCAAGGAGGGCGGCGGCGGCATCACTTGTGTGCTGCAAGACGGCAAGGTCTTTGAGAAGGCCGGCGTTGGCGTCAGCGTCGTCTACGGCACTCTACCAAAGCCGGCCATCCTGAAGATGCGCGCAAACCACAAGAACATCGCCGATGAAGACAACATCCCCGACAGTCTCGAATTCTTCGCCGCCGGGCTCAGCTTGATCGTACATCCCAAGAATCCCATGGCACCCACTGTGCACCTCAACTATAGATACTTTGAGACAGCCAACGCAGACGGGTCATCGGGGGCGTGGTGGTTTGGTGGCGGCTGTGACCTGACGCCGAGCTACCTCTTCGACGAGGACGCCATCCAATTCCACAAGTCGCTAAAGGAGGTCTGCGACAAGCACGACAAGGACTACTACCCGAGGTTCAAGAAGTGGTGCGACGACTACTTCTACAACAAGCATCGCGGCGAGTCGCGGGGCATCGGCGGCATCTTCTTCGACGACCTCGACGAGTCAGTGTCGGACAGGGAGAACCTGTTCGCTTTCGTCCAGGACTCGCTCAAGTCATTTGTACCGACTTACATTCCCATCATGAACAAGCGCAAGGACATGGCCTTCACGGAGCAGGAGAAGGAGTGGCAGCAGATTCGCCGGGGGAAGTACGTCGAGTTCAACCTCGTGCATGACCGGGGCACTGCCTTTGGGCTGAACACCCCCGGCGCGAGGGTAGAAAGTATCCTGATGAGCCTGCCCCTGACGGCGAGCTGGAGGTACATGTACGAGCCAGAACCCAAGAGCAGGGAAGCGCGGCTGGTGGAGGTGTTGCAAAATCCCAAGGAGTGGGTATAAAATAGAAAGTATCGAATGTGTATCATACTTGGGATTCGAAGCTGTATTCTAGCCTGACCAATATTAGTTGTATATATCCAGGGGAATCACATTAGACCTTGAAGTAAGAGTGTTGTGATGGCATGGCAGTGCTGCCTCAGGACGAATAGTCTCGGTCCCCGTCTCGCTCAGACTTACTTCTTCCCTCTATCACCACCAATCCCCCAAACAAAACCAACAATTCCAACACACAACGATGGCCTCCCCATTTCAACCCGCCGTCATCCCTCCAAACCAAACCAAACCCACCCAAATAACCCCCCCACTCCCCACCTCCCGCACCCTCCTCACCACCCTCATACAAGCCATCGCCGCCATCCCCCTCACCCCAGAAAACCAACAACAGCCCACCACAAGCGCCGCCGAATCCGCACCAGAAAAGCGCTCCGAGAATGAAGCCAAACTGCCGCTGCCACCATCAATCACCAACCCCCTCCGCCGCGTGCCCCCAACCCACCGCCACCTCATCACCACGCTCCACGTCCTCTTTCCAGGGCTGGTGCTGCCGGCGCTAGACCTGCTCGAACGCGGCTTCGTGGCGAGGTTTTTTTTGGTGGCGATCAGCTCCTCCAACAATACCAACAACAACAGCAACAGTTCCGATGACAGCAGCGGCAGGGGGGCTGCTGAGCTAGGATTAGGGGTCGGGGTTGGGGGACGACGCCCCGACGGGGGCGGGTATGTCATGGAGGGGCAGGGGCAGGGGCAGGCCATCGTCAAGAAGCATGAGAACAACAATGTATCATTCTACCTCGTCCAGTCGGCGGCTGCGGCAGAAGCGAGCCGTGAGAGGAGACGGAGGGGGGGCAACAACAACAACAAGCACGGCGATGGAGGGGGGGGGGAGGACGGGATTGGGAAGGGGTATATTGTTCGGTTGGAGGCGTGGCATTGTAGTTGTGCTGCGTTTGCGTTTGCTGCTGTGCAGGGGGAGGGGGTTGGTCATTCTCATCGTCCTCATGGTTGGGGGCAGGATAATGGGGTTGGGTCTCGGGCAGAGGGCGCCGGGACAGAGACGGATATGGAGTGGTCCTTTGGGGGGATGAGTTTGGATGGGTTGGCGGTGGGGGCTGGGGAAGGGGTTCCGGTGTGCAAGCACCTGCTGGCGTGTCTGTTGGCTGAGAGATGGAGCGCTGCGCTGGGGAGGTATGTGGTTGAGAGGAGGGTGGGGAGGGAGGAGATGGCGGGTATCGTTGCTGATGTGTGATTCCGAGTTGTGCATCCCGTGCTCCGGGGTGTACTGTTGGGTGGGAGAAGGATTGGTCTCTTGCAGACCGAGAGCCATTTCATTAGGTGAAGGACTGGACCGCTCATGGATGGTCGGGGGAGATAGGTGCATCGACAACTCGGTCATCCCCAACAACGCCGTTGCCGTACTATTAACACGCCCGAGCCGTTCCTCGAGCAAATTTACGAGACGTCGTACAGTCATTCCCATGCCTGCTATGCTAGCCTATTTCTTCTTCTCCTTGGTCCCTTCCTTTTCCTTGTCACCTCCGCCCTCCTTGGCATCACCGTTGACTGGCGGACTGCCTTCCTTCTTCTCGCCCTCCTTGGCACCGTTTTCGCCTTCCTTCTTGGCCGCCTCCTTCTCTTCCTGCTGCTGCCGGTTCTGGATCTTGTTCTCGATCAGGTCGTGGAACGCCGTAATGGCCCGGATGAGACTGCTCAGGTAGATGGCCATGAGCTGGTCGTTGGATTTGACGCTCATGGCGTGGTTTAGCTCGGTGTCGCCCTGGCTGCCGTTCGCGCCAGCGCCAGGCTTGGGTGTCGAGAGGTTCGGCAGCAGGTTGAAGACATCTTGGAGATTGCCAAGAATGGCATGGTTGACCGGAAGCTGCCCATCGAGGACCTTTTGGAGGTATACTTGGATGTCGCGCAGGCGGAGGTGAAGGCCCTGGAGGGACTGCAGCTGGTTGGTGACGCGGGTGGAGAGGGTACCAACGGCTACGTCTCGGATGTCGCGCAGGAGGTGCTCAACGCCAATCTCCTCAGCTTCCTCGGCCTCGATAATCGACGGTGTGTGCACAAAGGTCTTGGTTGTGGTGGTTCCGTCCTGTTGCCAAAAGTCAGCAAGATCACGCGGGGGCGGGGTAGACGGGTCGGCAGTCATACATCCTTGATCTCCTCGACAGCAAAGTACGCATCTGTCGGCACGCCGGCCTCCTTTGGTTGCACATCGATGATGACCAGCAGCGGGTTGGGTGTGTAGCGCTTGAAGAGTTCGTTGACTTCGAGATCGGAGGCGCGAAGCTTTGGGCCCGAGTGGTACCACCCTATGAGCTTCTCGCGGGCATTGACCTTCTTGAACATGTCGTTCATCGACTCGACGTAGTTGTGGTCCAGGAACCAGACTGACGGGTCCTTGTCGTCCTCCTCGAAGGGAACTGCGTCGTTCGTCAGCAGGCGATCATGGGGCAAAGCACACCCACGGGACGCCGGCATGCTGCTCACCTGCGAAGCTGTTGGAGACGCGCACGCTCTTGCCGTCATTTTGCCCTAATAACACACCCACGACCCGCTTGGTTTTGCTCTTGTAGGCTTCCGTACGGTTGTAGTGGTCGACGACGGAGAGCAGCACCAGCGGCGCAACCGAGACGTTGCGCGTCACCAGCGACAGCGTGTCTGCGGTGGTGGCTGGCATGGCGGAGACTGGACTGGAATATTGCAGATTCGATGCTGGTGTGGGGATGTGTGGTCGTGGTTCGCGGGTCGAAATTGCGGGTTTTGGGGGGGTGTTTTCGTTGTTGGTGTTGCTTGCAGTCGGTCGTCGTCACGCAGCTCGCTGCCTTCGCCAGTTTCAAGGTCAGTGCCCAATCAGGCTAGTGCGAGGTTGTCAAGGTGTTGGGGCCGCAAGGCTGGGGGGGCGCTCGGGCCAAGTCTGACCTGCTGAATGCAGCAGGTTACCTAAGCCAAAAGGAGCTGCCTGTTTCGGCCACACGCGCCCCGGCAGTGCTGGGCTGATGTGCCACCCTTCTCAAACGAGGGGCCGCTCCTGTCATAAAGCCCAGGAACCCAGGAAACAATCACTCTTGCCACCCTTCAACAACGAAGCCGAGCACAGCAAATACACAGATATCTACGCCACCTTCGCGATCCCCGAGTTACACAAATCGAAACTCCATCAAAAGAACCCTCGCCAAGTCGCAATCATGAGACTCTTCTCGTTCCTTATCGCCGCCCTGACACTCGTCTCTGGCGTCATCGCCGTTGACATCCAGAAGTCGGTCCTCATCACCTATCCGGCCGAGACCCCCGACTCGATTGTTGATCAAGCCAAGAAGGCCGTTGTCGACGCCGGTGGGATAGTCACCCACGAGTATACCCTGATCAAGTAGGTCCTAGCAACACCCCGTGCGACCAACTTCGGCCGGGGCTTTCACATGCTAACGGTAGTAGGGGCTTCGCGGCAAAGGTTGGCGCGAAAGTCCTCGATACAGTCTCGGCATGGGGCCAAGAGTACCAAGTTCTTGTTGAAGAGGATCAGGAGGTCCACCAGATGGGTGGCGGAGTTGGCCTCTGAAGGGAGGACGTCGCTTTGGACACACAGCATGAGGAGGGAGTTACGCTATGACGAGCTATGAGACGCGTTGGTATCGGCGAATCACTTGGGGTCGGCCGCTGGAAGGATGGACAGTTGGTTTCTTGGCGTTATGGAGAACATACCTTGGGCAGCACCCGGCGGTTTGGGTTGAGGATCAGTGTATTTTGAGGTTATTTGCACCCAACTCCTGTTTACCAGGCTTGCAACACAGGTCTTGTTGCACTGAAGCCATCACAGAATGATGAAACGCGGATCGCAATACCACACAGCTTCCGAGTTGCTGTTGTTGAGGGCTTGGTGGGGGCTTTTCAACTCCAGCTGCTCTTCGAGGGCTCGCGAGTGAGACAAAGGCTGGTGAACAAATCCGCACAAAACAGCCCAAACAGTCTACAGGTAAAACGATGTACCTACTAAATACTGCAGCTCTGTTCCCTTCGCCCACCGCCTCAGAAATCCAGTTCAAGACCCCCCAGGAACCCGTTGGAAGCGGCTCTAATTCATGCATGACCTGTCCCGCGCAGCCAATCGACAGGGCCAGAGCTCCCTGCAGGGATCGACCCGGCCCTCTGTGGGACCCGGACGAATGCGCCGGAGTCGCTGAAAACCGACTTGAACAATGCCTTTCTCGAGAACAGTCACGACACAGCACACAGTACCATGATGAAACGCGGGAACCCTGGCTGAGGCGAGATACTCCAGCACAATTTCTTTGGCCCGGCTTTATCTGTTGTAACAATGTGCCATGGGCCGTTTCTAATATATTGTCTTGCACTGACCGCAACCTCATATCAGCGCGGGTTTTGGTCTTTTTCTTCACCTTGGCTCGGCACTTGCTTGTAGCGCGAACGCTGGACACGACACCCGTGGGACACCTCTATAGTCTAGACCTAGTCTTCCACTACCACTACCACTACCACCACCACCACCGCCACCGCCCCGCCAACCATGACGTCGTACAGCTCTCCCACCCAGGTGGCCCTCTTGAAATGGGCCAACACCTTCGAGACTCAGCCCAAGGCCGGCACGCTGCAAGACCTTCGCGACGGCATCATCCTCGGCCAGATCCTCGAGCAGATGCTGGGCCCCGAGTTCCACTGCTCCAGCCTCGTCCCGAGCCCGCAGTCCGACCACGACCAACGCCAGAACCTCGAGTCCGTTTACCGTGGCCTGGCCCGCTTCCTCCGCACCGACAACCCCCTGCTCGCCCCGTCGCCCTCCGAGTTCCGTGCCATCGCCGAGAACCCCACCGATAATGCTCTGTGCGAGTTCCTCTCGGCCTTCCTGACGGCCGCCTGCATGGGCTCCCTCTCGAGGACATACGTCCCCAATATCCTCACACTCGACGGCCAGACGCAGACCGAAATCGCCAAGATCATCAACCAAAAGACCCAGCTCCGATCGGAGAGGGAGGAGAAGGCGGGGGAGCAGCCGCAGGGGAACCATGTTGACACCGACGTCGACATCCATGCCTTCCGGGACCCGGGCTTGATGTCCGAAGAGCTGGAACAAATGAAGGGCAAGGTCGAGATTCTCAAGAAGCAGAATGCCGATCTGCAGTCTCGCCTGGACAAGCTCCTCGACACGCGGGAGGCCATGCTGCACGATCTGCGGCTCGCCCAGGATGAGCTCACGACCCTCAAGAGAGCAAGGGGCTCCGACGCGACATCGGCCATCCGAGATCTGCGGAACGAGATTCGCGAGAAGATGGCAGAGATTGATCGGTTGGAGGATCTGCTGGAGAAGGAAACCATGCGCTCGACAAGACTAGAAAAGGAGAACGAGCCTCTGCGTGCCAAGGCCGATCGCCTAAAGGACCTCGAAGACAAGGTTACGGTGCTCGAGCACGAGACAAAACAGCAGCAGCAGCTGATCAAGGGGCTGGAAAACTACAAGAAGAAGGCCCAGGACCTGACGGTTATCCAGCAACGGAACCGCGCCTTGGACGAGCAGATCTTGCAGCTCGAACAAGAACTGCGGAACTTGGACGAGGTCAAGGCGCAGAACAAGAAGCTGCAGAAGGAGGTCGAGGAGAAGGTCAGGGTCTTGACCAGCAACGAGCAGGAGATCATCTACACGCTCCAGTCCAAGAATGTTTTGCAAGACAGCAACGAGGAGCTAAAGAGGCGAGTCGAGTATCTCGAATCAAAACACCAGCTTGACGAGAGCACCATCAGGGAGCTCCAGGAGCAACTCCAGTTGGGTGATATAATACCCCAGCTGGGCTCCGACAGCCCAGGCGCCACCAATGCCAAATTCAACCTCGAACAGGAGCTGGAGACCACCGCTGACCCTGCAGTTGCCCTTCGCCTCGAACTTCAGCGCCTCAAGGCCGAAAATAGCCTGCTGCGCAATAACATGACGGTCGCCTCAGAGAACGAGCGGCTGCGCAGCGAGCTTGAGGGTTCCAACCAAAAGGTCGACCATTACCGCCTCAGGTGCACCGAAGCCATGGAGAAGCACGCCGTGGCGCAGGAGCAGATCAACGCCCTAGTGGACAACGCCACGGGAGAAGGGTTAGTCGCCGGCATCGAGGCCGCCCTGGCCGTGAGCCCCAACGACGACCTCCATATACTAATGCCGGGCTACTTTAGGGACTCGGTCTTTATCAACATGCGCCGGGACCTGATCGGCGCGACGCGCGACCTCGAGCAGCTCCGCAAGCGCATGCAGGAGCTCGAGCGCGACGCCGCCGACCGCGAGCGCGAGCTGCTCCGCCTCAAGACAGACCGTATGTTGCAAGACTACTTTGACCAGACCGGTATCCACGAAGGGCTTGCTGACCTGGGCATTGATTTTGCTTTCGCTTCTACAGTCGACGCCATCGGGCAGGAACAGACGACGGCGCTCGAGACGCTCAAGTCGTCGGACGAGCTCATCTCGGAGTCGCTGCGCACCGAGCTCGAGGCCACGCGCAAGCAGCTCGCGCAAAAGGTCTTTGAGCTCGACCAGATGAAGGAGCAGCTCATGGGCGCGCTCGTGTCCAAGGACAAGATCCAGAAGCGCCTGGACGATGCCGTCGCCACCGGCGAGGCTGGCCAGGAGGAGGCCCAGGCCAAGGGCAAGAAGGAGGATGTCGAGAAGATTGAGAAGCTGAAGACTGCGCTGAGGCAGAAGATGGAGGTGAGTCTTGACCCTAGCCCGAGGATTGATTCGCCCTATACCGCTGCCTTGTTGTTGGGCGGTGACCGGTCCGAAAAAGGGGTGGTGCTGCTGCCGCCTTCGTCGCCGTCTCCTGAGCCCCTAGAGGTGAGGGGGGGGAAGGCGATGAGGGGAAAGCGTTGGTTTGCTCGGCTTTTGGGCAAATCATCCTTCTAAGCTTCTTTATGGGTTGCTGACTTTTCTTTCTTTGCCTTACAGCAACTGGAGAAATCGGAGCAGGAAAAGTATGACCTACAACGACGGCTCAAGGCTGCTGAGAATGGTGGCGCATTTGCGGCTCACAAGGTACGTTTCTTTCTATTTTCCAAATCTAAACTCTCCCTCTTTCCCAGAATCTTTGTTTGTGGTCTATTATGTGCCGTTGTAATTGATGTAGACTGTACTCCCCTCATATTCCCTCGACTACCATATACACCGTCCATTATCACCCCCGACATCCCTTTTTTCCTCCTCACCATAACAGATGTCATCGCTAGTATTTCAAAAAAATTAACACCCCCTTTCTTTGCAGGCTGCCACGGAGCAAATCATCAAGAACCTGCAGCGCGAAAACGCCATGATCACGACGGCGTGGTACGACCTCACCAGCCGTCTGCAGAGCAACCATGTGGTGCTGCAGCGGCGGCACGACGCGCCCCGGAGCTGGCTGAACAAGCAGAGGCAGATGGTGAATGGTGAGTTTTGTTCTTTCTCTCTCTCTCTTCCCCCCCCCCCTCTCTCCCCCCTCTCTCTCCCACCTACCTGCCTGCCTGCCTGCCTACTTTACTCCCTTCCCCCCTAAATGTCTTACTATTATAATCGGGTTGTGTGTGTGTATGCGTGCTGATTGATGACCGCGTTTTGGTCGGGTGGCTATAGCTACGCCGAGGAGGTAGTGGCTCCAGGAGTGTTAGCAGCTTCTTCATCTGCGCGGTTCCCTCTTCATCCTCTACATCTCTTTCTCTTGGGCCGACCCACGTGCGGGCGGGCTGTTTTGGTCGTTGGTGAGCATAGCGTGGGCATGGATAATGCGTTGTGTGTAAGGGCGGCGGCGGCGGCAGGGCCGTGGGTTGAGCTGCTTGCTTGCTTGTTTGCTTGCTTATTTGTCTTGGGTTTATTGTTTTTTTTGTTTTCGTCGTGATGAAATCATATATATAGGTTGTAGCCAGTAGTTTACTTCCCTTTTTTGGTTTGTATCTGGAATACCCCTTTTTCACGCACAAAGAGGTGGGAATGGCTGGCTTGGTGGGATATCATCCTTGAACTCAATTAGTCCTGCGTAACAGGTTATGGCTTGGTTTGAATGGATTGGCCTCGGTAGAGTCAGCTTTATATACCCCTTGAATAGATCGACGTTACCTCAATGTAAAAGTTTTGATCAAGCCAGTGAGCTGAGTGGATGAGTACTTGCGAATACAAGGATGGTCTTCGAAGAGCTAAATCTTGACCAACTGAGTTACGTGGCCATGTATATTTGGTTCTCGCTTTTTTACGTTAGGCTGCTCTCCGCATAATTGAGTGCTTGATGCTTTGATGTTTCTCCATACCCTCACGCTATACCGATGGGCAAAGTTTTGGGGATTGTCTACAGGTTGTACTTATTTGGAGGGTGCTTTGTACTGACTCGGTCGGATAAGGTAAAAATAGCGCACGAAGCAGGTATACATAGCAAGCAGGTTAGGGCAATTTCTACATGGTTGTAAGTACAGGGCTTCCTATCACAACAACCTCGCCATCTTGGCAGATCCCGTCCGCGACCCGCCACGGTTGGCACTAGGTATAAGCCGATTTTCCGTAACTCCTTCCAATGACCCTCAAGAAGTCCGTCGATCGGATGGCGGAGACGAAAGTATGGGTATCCGGATATGACCCCTTTCCGAAAGATTCAAGAAGCAGACGGCAAGAAGCTCGACAAGGAATCCAACCACTCCTCCATCAACCGCGGCCGAACTAAAGCAACATGTCGAGTTCCGACCGCGTTATAGGCTTGCGGTTCCTCCCCGTCTCGGTCTCGCTCCCATTCCCAGCCCCGTCCGCACCCGCGCCGCCCATCTACGAGCTGGGCGCGACGAGCTTCTTCAGGATGCCGCTGCCGGCGGCGCCAGCCTTGGCATTGTCGCCATCGAAGATGGCCAGCAGACTCTTCCAGACCTGACCGGGCGCCTGGGCGGCGTCGATGGCCTGCCAGATGCCCGTCTTCTTGTAGTAGTCGACAACGGGAGAGGTCTGCTTGTGGTAGGTGACCAGACGCTTCTTGAGGGCCTCGGCGTTGTCGTCGCTGCGCTGAATCAGCGGCTCGCCGGTGATGTCGTCCGTCATGTTCACCTTGGGCGGGTTGAAGGTGGTGTGGTAGCTGCGTCCGCTGGCGGGGTGGACCAGACGGCCGGTGATGCGTGAGACCAGCAGCTGGTCGTCGATCTTCAACTCCACGGCGTGCTGAAGCGCCTGGTTACGCTCGCGCAGCATCTTGTCGAGACCCTCAGCCTGGGGAACGGTGCGGGGAAAGCCGTCGAGAATGAAGCTAAGGGGGACGTGTTAGCGGCGCAACCGGACTCCCTCTTGCCAGCGGGACCCAAACACATACCCGCCCTTGCACTCCTTGTTGTTGTCCAGCTCCTCCTTGATCATGCCAATGACGATGTCATCGCTGACAAGGCCGCCGGCGTCCATGATCTTCTTGGCTTCCCGGCCGAGATCTGTCTTCTTGGCGACCTGAGACCGCAGCATGTCGCCGGTCGCCTGGTTGTCGCGAAAGAGACTTGAGGTTAGCGATTGGAGCCCATCGTGGGAGCTCAGCCGTGGGCCAATTGGCTTACCAGGTGGCAGCAGTTGAACTTCTCCTTAATCTTGGGTGCCTGTGTCCCCTTGCCTGTGCTGTGTGAGCGCCGCTATCCGCGTTGTCCGGCGTGGCCGTCGTCGGGGGCCGACAGCGTCACGTACCAGCGCCGGGAGGACCGATGAGGAGCATGCGGATCTCCTCCGCCGTCTTCTTCTGGCTGCCGCCCAATTGCCTGCTCTCGAGGGTTTGTACCCGGCCCTCGATGTTGGCAATGATGCCCTGCAGGCGCTTGACTTCGTCGTCGAGGTAACCCATCTTGTCCGGTATCGGCTGGGGTTCTGTGGAAGGGACAAGGAAACCGGGCGAAAGGTGAATCGCAAACCGACGGAGGAGGAGCTAGAAAAAGCGGCGGAGCGCAATTGACCACAAGGCGGCTGGGAGAGGCGGAGGTTGTGTCAGAGGATCAAGAGGTTAGTTTCGCGAAATTTTGATGGGAATTGTATACTTGGCTCCCACGGCAGGCGTTTTTTTTGGCCGAAGCGAGAACACGGCGGGTGGCAGGCAGGGGCGCTGGGGAGGTGCAGACTGTGCAGGGACTCGGAGCTTGATTGCGACTCCTACAAGCCCGGTCGTCCGGGGTTAATCCCACTCCCTCCCTCTCCATAGCACCTGACTTTACTGCGAATTCCAGGAACCTGCTCCTTCTTTAACGCTGTCAACGTCATCAGGTAGCTCTTTAATCCCTCTCTTCTACTAGCTCAAAACCTCATATTCTTGAACCTCACACGATGCTGGTGCAAGCATCTTATTTCTTCTTGCATTTCCTCGATTTGGACATGCGCCCGCCCGCCTGACGTTGCAGCTCCTCCCATCCACCGAGGTACAGATTTGCCTTCGGGTGAGCTTACGCTGCAAAGCGACTCAAGGAGCTCCAGTGCGAGCCGAGCGGCAAACCGGGTGAATGGCCCAGCAAGCGGGGGCGCCCGAGGAACCCCACAGCATGTGGTGGCGGCCAAGGCGAATCGCGAGGTGGGTGTGTCGTGGTGTCGTGGCATCGCCGTGTCCAACTTTTTTGACACAGCAGCCCCGGTTCCGATTGAGCATTTATTTTGATACCGGCTCCTTTTGAGGCTGCGATGGCGGGAGGTGGGCATGGATAGAGCTCCCTACGGAGTACCTAACAAGCTTTTGTCCAACAAGCGCGGGTGCCAAGAATCCCTTGGCGATTGGCGCAAATCGACTCGAAGGCTTAACTGCGGCCTGACATCAATCATTGAGGGCATTCAGACATGAGAACAGTGGTTCTGAATTTTAAAACCCACGTATCAGTACTAACCCGACGCCGTAGCAATGCTGAACTTCCTGGCAAACCTTGACTAATGTTTAATCCCGCAGAGCTTAACTGATGCTCAGCCTCCTGCCCTGTAACCTCTAAATGATGCCGTAAAAGCCCCTCGTCAAGTCTTAGCACTCCCAGGAGAACTCTCATTGTCGTCTCCCCATAATTCCTTACTCTCCTGTTCCACCTCTCGCATAGCAATGGCCACCTCCTCCAGCTTGGCAACCACGTCCAACACCCCCTGGTTCACCCGGTGAAAATACCGATCGTTGGCCTCCCTCCTCTTCCGCGCCAGCAAGATATCCACCTCGGTCTCCTCCTCCATCTTCGTCCCCCCCGGCTTCTCCTGCGAACCAACTCCCATCCCGACGCCGCTACTCCCCGGCCTTGCACTCCCCGTCCCAACCGTACTCTTCCCACCCACCCCTCCTCCTCCTCCTCCTCCTCCTCCTACATCCGTGGCCACACTCCGCCCCTCAGACATACCACCACCACCACCACCGCCACCCTCCCCAGCTGCCGCACCTCCTAACCCACCAGCTCCGGTCCCAGCACCGGTCGTCTCAATAGCCTCATCCGCCTCGCTCCTCGCCCACGCCTGCGCGAGCGCGATCTGCGCCGACCGCAACTCGTCCAGCTTGCGCTCGTGGTCGGGCCCAAACACGCGCGGCGCAACGACAGCCTGAGCGCCGCTCCCGCTCCCGCTCCCACCGGCCGCACCGGCACCGGCCGACAGCTCCACCGCCTCGAGCGTCGCTTGCATCTCGGCCCAGAGCGCGTCGGTGCGGTCCGTGGTGCGCGTGGATTCCCTGCTGCGGAGGGAGGGGACTGGGAGGGGGAGGTTGATGTTGAGGCCGAGACCGCCGCCGCCGCCGCCGGTGGTGCGAGACGGGCCGCCGGGTTGGGAGGTGGTTATTAGGGGAGGTGAGGTGGTGGTGGTGAATGCTGATGTGGATAATGGCGGAGGCGCACCACCAACACCACTCCCCAAGCCCAGACCCACGGCGCCTGGGAGGGAGACATGGGAGGCGGAGGGGGAGTGGAAGAGGGTTGGTGGTGGGTCGCGGGATTTGGATTTTCCTTTGAGAAGGTTAGACATGGTCGTTACATTTTTTGGGGTTTAGCTATGAGAAATTGTTGTGTTGTTGTTTGTGATTTGGATGTTGTGACTTGCCAGAGTTGTGCAAGTGAGGTAGATGTAGTCTCATATGGAAGGAAGGAAGGATGGTGAATGAACTTGGCATTCAATGAAGGCATGTGAGGCAGGTAAACAGACTAGCGAGCCAAGAAGGATGTGTAATTGAAGGAGTGCATGCACTTAAGCGAGAGTTAAGCACTGGCCAATCTTGGCTCGCTTTTCCGCCACACCGGTGGGGCTGGTGGCCTGAGGCGTCACGGCCTGCCCAATCGAGAGGCTAGGGTTATCTCGCCCTACTACGAAACTCGCTGCCCGCCAAAAAAATCGCCAACCGCGAAGCGAACTTTCCGGACTACGAACTGCACCCAGAGCCCGCGATCATCAACAAGTCGGTATGTAATCTCCGCCCCGCTGTTATCACGGTCCATCTCGTCGTCGGCATCGATCGGTTGCAATTTCTAACCGCGTACCTCGTTTGCAGCAATCATGTCCGGTGGAAAGCCCCGTGGTCTCAACGCGGCCCGCAAGCTGCGCACCAACCGTCGCGAGCAGCGGTGGTCCGATTTGTCCTACAAGAAGCGTGCTCTCGGCACTGCTTTCAAGTCCAGGTGCGCAACGGCGAGCGATCGAATCGAGTCGAAACGAGTGTGTGGCTAACGTGGTGGATAGCCCCTTCGGTGGTTCGTCCCACGCCAAGGGTATCGTCCTTGAGAAGGTCGGCGTCGAAGCCAAGCAGCCCAACTCCGTACGTCAACCTCACCCAACCAATTTTTGGCGAATTCGAATTTCCGACCGACATGACGGCTAACCGGCGGTGGTGCAGGCTATTCGGAAGTGCGTCAGGGTTCAGCTCATCAAGAACGGCAAGAAGGTCACTGCTTTCGGTATGACTCCCCGATGATACGAGAGACAATTTCGAGGCCATATCAAAATCTCGAGCTGTGGCTGTGAGGGACAGGCGCTGATTATCTTTACAGTCCCCAACGATGGTTGCCTGAACTTTGTCGACGAGAACGACGAGGTCCTCCTCGCCGGTTTCGGTCGCAAGGGCAAGGCGAAGGGTGATATTCCCGGTGTGCGGTTCAAGGGTCAGTCATCACGTCATCTTGGGGCGATTGCAGCCGTCACTAACTTCCCCCCAGTTGTCAAGGTTTCTGGCGTCGGTCTGCTTGCTCTCTGGAAGGAGAAGAAGGAGAAGCCGAGATCATAAATGCGGGGCGCGCACGGAAAATGGCATCGGTTCGGCATGAGGAGTCTGCGAGGCTTTTTTACATTGGCATTCCATCACCAGGTTGGGGAATCTGGGCACTTACGGTAGACATGGTCTGATAAATAGGAGATCATCAAGCCGACAACGCAAACCGTTCATGATTGGGAATGGCGTCATGTAATGAGGGTGGATGTTCAGCGCCGAGCTTTGGTGCTGAGTCTACACAAAGAGTTTATGGTACTTGGGATCTATCATACAAGCCCCAGACAAGCCCCAGACAAGCCCAATACAACATCACGCCGACTCCTCGTCATCTCTCTCCACATATTTCACAAGGTAGTCAGCCGTCAACCCCATGGTGATGACACCTCCTGTAATCCAGCACCCGTTGACGAACCACCACCAGCAGTCCTTGACGCTCTTCAGGTTGACCCTCTTGATCATGACCCCCAGAGTGACCAGGGCACCACCACAACCCCCAACGAAGAAAGCCGGCCCGGCACCCGTCGCAATCCCCGCCCCAGCAAGCAGGGCTACCTGCGTAAGCGCCAGTCCCGTGAGAACCTGCTTCGTCTCCTTGTCATGCTTCAGCGCAATGCTCTTGATACCCGCCTTGGCATCATCCTTGATGTCCATGTGCGCATAAATCATATCATACAAGACCGTCCACGCAACATTCGCCGTGTACAGCAGCGCCGCCGCCGCCTGCGCGGCCCCATTGTGCAGCAGATCCACGCCCAACGCGGGGAAGCCCATGATGGCGCCCCACGAAAAGGTCAACCCGAGCACAAACTGCGGGTAGTAGGTCACGCGCTTGGCCAGCGGGTAGGCGGCGACGAACAGCAGGCTGGGGGTGGCGTAGAAGAAGCACGAGGCCGGGAACTGCAGCAGGATGGCCAGCCCCGCGAGCAGCTGCGCGCCCGTAAAGACGACGCCCTGCAACGGCGTGACGGCGCCCCGCGCGATCGGCCGCAGCCGCGTGCGCGCCACGTGCGGGTCCAGGTTGCGGTCCCACAGGTCGTTGATCGTGCAGCCCGCCCCGCGCATCACCACGGCGCCGGCGAGGAAGAGGAGCGACGTGCCGAGCACCGTGAGCGGCGGCGCCGCGGGCATGGCCAGGGGCGCCGCGAGCAGCGTCGAGAAGACGCAGGGGAAGTAGAGGTAGTAGGAGCCTGTCGGCTTGTCGAGGCGGATGAGTTCGGCGTAGGGCACCCATGAGCGCGGGAGGATGGAGAGGAGGCCGGTTTGGGGAGGGGTGTATGGTGCGAGGGTCGGGGTGGCCGAGGTTGGCGGTGTTGTTGCTGCTGCTGCTGAGAGGAGTTTGCTGGTGGTGTGGTAGGCGATGAGGGAGTGTGGTGGTCGGTTGGTGTAAGTCTCAAGGGCGAGTCGTCGAGGTGATGAGAGGCCCCGGGGGTGTGTTCGCGTCGACAACCTTGGTTGCCATGGAGCGCAAGAGTTGGCCGCCTGGGAATAGGTACGCCGTAAATACAGCCGAGGGAGTATCCGGCAGCCAGCCATTGTGACGTGTTATCCCAGAGCTTGGGAATATGGCTATTCTGGAGGCCTGGACTCTACGTCAACCTCACTGGAGTTGCGAGAAGAAAAAAGAAAGAAGACAAGCTAGCTCACTCACCTCAACTGCACTTTTTCCCAAACCTGGCCTTCTGTCTGATTATTTTGTTATAGAAATAACGAACGTGTTCAAACTCAAACTCGAACACCGTCTCACCTTCATCGCGTTTTACCACGCTAGAGGCACCTGTTGAAAGTCCAATCTCAAGCTCTTTCACATGCTTCGAATCACCGAAGGTTCAAACAAATTTGAGCGCGCCACAGGAGAAAGAAACGCTCAGTCCCACATCCATACATAACCCCAACCCTGACACCTCTCAGGAAGCAAGCTCACTCGGAGCTAACAGCCACTTTCACTTTGATTGGTCAACCGAGCCCCACCGACCTTCTTCCAATCGCCAACTCCCCGCGGATTTCATCCAAACGCGGTTTCTCGATTGCGACTCGAAGGCCCGCGTTTCCTTGCCACATTCCGAGTCCCAATTGCGCATCGCCAAATCGCGGCATGGCTCAGAGCAGGCCGTCAAGTGCCGTGTAGCTCCAGGTCACATCCGACCGTTTCCGTTCTAATCTTTCTAATATTTGCGTCGTCGCACCCCGAATTCATCGGCGCTGTCGAGCGTCGCGGTCGCCACGATGCCGACTGCCCAACACCCCCAAGCTAAATTCGATCCTATTCCGCCCGACCTCAACCTACACACGATCGTCGACAGGACTCCAAACTTTCATTGGGTCCTCCGAATCTCGGCCGCTCAGATCCGAAACATCGGACCACAGGAGTTCGAGCGACTGGTTTTCCTCCATGTGATTCAGGGCGGGAAACCGCTGGTGATCGAAAAATGGAATGACCGGTTGCCAAAGTCGCTCTTCAGCGCCCAGTGGCTGGAGGCGACCTACGACAAGAAACGTGAGTGCCCACACCCTTTGCATCTTCGTATACCGTTGGCTGACAACTGAACAGCCGAGAATGTCCGCGATATCATTGCTCAGACCGACATCCCCATGACCCTGGGCCACTATCTGCGGTCGATGAAGCTGCTGACCAACCAGTGGACGCCAACCAACTTCCGGGACGAGCGACGTCAGCGATTATACCTCAAAGACATCGATTGCCCCCCGGAGTGGCAGGAATACCTCCAGAGGGTCATCCCGCCGAATCTGTACTACATGAACGGGAACGTCGACGAGCGGCCAGGCAAAGGACGTGGCGATGATCTGGATACGTTCCAGGAGGGGCGGTCAGTTGCTACCGCGGGCGATCTGATGAGCAGCCTGCCCGAAGCGATGCGCGCCCAGAACCTCATGTGCTACATCGGCCATGAGGGCACCTACACCCCTTCACATCGAGAAATGTGCGCCAGCCTGGGTCAGAATATCATGGTGGACGCATCCGGGGACGAGAATGGGGAGAAGCCGGGAAGCTCGATTTGGTTCATGACCGAGACAAAGGACCGCGAAGTGGTAAGGGAGTACTTCCTGTCCATGTTGGGCCACGACATCGAGATCGAGAAGCACTTCGCTCAGGTGAACGCCTGGAAAAAGGCCACCTTCCCGGTCTATGTCGTCGAACAAAAGGTTGGAGACTTCATTCTCGTTCCACCCTTGGCTCCTCACCAGGTTTGGAACCGCGGCACCAGGACGGTCAAAGTTGCTTGGAACAGGACCACAACCGAGACCCTGCAGCTGGCGCTGCACGAAGCACTACCAAAGGCGAGGCTCGTCTGCCGTGACGAGCAGTACAAGAACAAGGCCATCATCTTTTACACCCTGGAAAAGTACTGCAAGGAGATGGTGGATGCGGAGAAAACGGCGGATATCGGCTTGCTTGGGTTTGGTCAAGATCTGATCAAGAACTCGACGAGGATGAAGCAGATGGCGGCCGATTTCAAGGCACTTTTCCGCCTTTTCACAGAAGTCCTCGTCGACGAGATGTTCGCCACCAAGGAGAAGGAAATCGACCACGTCAAGTTCGACTCCAACATCACTTGCTCCTACTGCCGAGCAAACATCTTCAACCGCTTCTTGACCTGCAAGCAGTGCGTACGCCAGCTGGTTAACGGAGACGAGGACACATACGACATTTGCATTGAGTGTTATGTCATGGGCCGCTCGTGTTTCTGCGTCTCGAACCTCAGCTGGTGCGAGCAGTGGCACTGGTCGGAACTTGTTGACCGATACGAGGCTTGGCGTGCGTTGATCATCAAGAACGACGGGTACATCAGCTTCGACAGCTCACCCCTGCCCTTGGAGCTCGCGAGGAAGAAGTCCAACAAGAAGTCTGTGGCCCAGATTTGCCAGGAGCAGCTCCGCATGCGGCCGTGGAAGGATATCACCCAGGCCAAGGAGCCATCCGAGCCCGAGGAGTCCGACATCGAGGTTGACGACAATGGCCGGCCGAAGAAGAAGAAGAAGAAGAGACGGGCGAAGAAGGGCGACGTTTACCGCTGCCACGTCTGCCAGCACAAAGATTACACGTACAAGCTGGCGTTCTGCTCCAACCAAGGTTGCGGCGATGCGTACTGCTACGGCGTACTGTACAGGGCCTTCGACATGATGCCCCAGGAAGTGATGAAGAATGAGCGATGGCAGTGTCCCAAATGCCTTAATATTTGCAATTGCGCCGCCTGCCGTCGGGCCGGGAACGGCGTTCCTTACATTCCCAAGACCACCTTGCTCGGACACGACACGCGCCGGATCGCCGATGATCGCAGCGTCGAGACCTTGGTTGACTTCCGAGTCCACAACCTGGCATGGCTCAAGAGTGTTGGCGACGAGAGCCGAAGCCTGTCGAGCAAGCGAATGCAGAGACTGCAACAAGCCGCCGAAGCGGAAAAGGCCAAACAGGCCGAGCTGGGCCACCAGGTCCCCGCTCTACCCGACGGCGCGCTGGCTGAAAGCATGGATGCTGCCAACGGTTACGGCGACCATAACGGAGCCCCCGGCCCTGGAGTGGCGCCCATGGGAGAGTACGCCGTGCCCGCCGTGCCCGCCGTGCCCGCCGTCCCCGTGGACGAGTATCAACATAACGGCGACCACGCAGCCCCAGCGGAGGTGGCTGATATGTCTATGGCCATGGTCCAAGACCAGTCGTCATATCCAGCCCCGCCACTTGTTGGCCGTGAGCGCATGCTCGGCATGGGTTACTACGATCAAGACGACAGTCCCGACAAGATTCTTTTCGACCCTTACCAGATGCCCTCGGCTGAAAGCATGGTAGTTGACGACGAGCCTGAGATGTCGGAGTACCTGAAGAAACAACTCCGGGTTGCGAAGCGGCGGGCCCGTGTCGAAGAGGACGACGACCCTGACTTTCAGGTTTCCCGCTCTCACCATAGGAAAAGACCTAAGCTCGACCACGAGCCGCCTCGAGATGGGCAAGAAGTTGCCTTGAGCAACATGGACCCGGCCTTGTTTGGGGGTGACGAGCCAATGGTTGACGCGCCTCCAGATGAGAATCATCCCGCCCAGCCTGAGGCGCCGGTAGAGGCCGAGGTGCCAGCAGACGCTGCTCAACAAGCGCCTGAACCGACGGAAGGAACCGAAGATGCGAATGAACCGCAGGGAGCTCGCGCGTACTCTCCGAATCGACCAGCCCTCCGACATGCACGGCCTAAGATCTCGTACATCGACGACGAGAACGGCGAGGAAGAGTTCAACGACATTATTGTCCCTCGGTCGCAGAGACCCCCCGAAGGCATCACACATTATAACCCAGAGAATGCCAACAAAGACCCGCTCGACCTGGCTTCGGCGGCTATCTTTGCAACGACTGGCGGCTCCAGTTCCGCCACCGCAGCTATCCGAGACCTGAGTGCTCCGGCGACAGCTCCAAAGAAGAGAGGTCGACCACGGAGGTCCGATGTTGCTGGGAACCAGAGCGCAACTCCCAACCCTGTACCGGATGCGGAAAAGCCGCCAGGGAGGCGGCGTGGACGACCACCACGCGCGCGGCCTTCGCTCGGCGCCGAGCCCGGCAATGAGGACAACGCTTCCAATGGAGACCTTGACGCCCAGCTTGCGCAGCAACTAGCCGGGTTTGACGAGGAAGGTGAAGTCATCAACGCAGAGGCAGCTGTGCCGGCTGGCCCACGGCGACGGGGCCGCCCACGCAAGGTCCAGCCAGAGGCTCAGCCCAAGAAGTTGGAGCTGGCGGTGGAACTGCCATCGCAGCCCCTGCTGTCTATGGCTGAAAGAATGCGACTCAAGGGCAAGAAGTTCAAGATTGGTCAACGGAAAGACCCCGGGGGCGCAAAGCCTGCCACCCCTGCCAGAGAAAACGTCAGGGAGAGCAGTCCCGCCGAGGCGGAGCCTCAATCCACCTCCAAGCCTTCCCCAGCACCCGAAGAAGCAACCCCTAAACCGGTCGCCAGAGGCAGGGGCAGGCCTAGGAAGCCTGTCTCTCGCGACGTAACGGAGAGCGCAGATGAGGAATTTGATCCGGCCGCCGAGGAGGAGCCCGTCTCGGATGAAGCGCGAAGCCCATCGCCATCACCGGCCCCATTTGTGCGCGACGTGCCCGAGCCAGAGGCAGAGCCAGAGTCCTTTGCACCGAGCGTTTCTGCCACCCCGGTTCCGGCCTCGTCTGTTACCGTGAGGGAAGCAGCCCGCTCGCCGTCACCTGTCGAACCGTCGCCTTCGTCGCCTGTTGAACCATCGCCTTTGCCGCCTGCCGACCCATCACCTTCACCTTCGCCGTCACCCTCCCCGGTGCCGTCACCGCCGCGAGTCCCTTCCGGTCCGACCATTGTTAGGCTCTTGGAGTCCGATGAGGAAGAGGACTATTACAGCACTGGTTACGCCAGTGAAGGCGAGGGGGTATCGCAGTCGGGCTATGAGTCTGCTGGTGGGGTGAGTGGCGCCTTGGAGCCGAGTGACTCGGACGATGACGATGACGATGACGATGACGATGAGGATATACCCGCGCACAAGGGGCAGCAGCCCAGCGTGGCGAGTCGGGGAGGGGGGGCGGCTGCGAGGGGGCGTGGTGGTGGAAGGGGGAGGGGAAGGGGAAGAGGGCGAGGACGAGGACGAGGACGCGGGAGGGGGATGTGATTGATTGGGATGGAGTCAATGTGATTGTGTTATTGGAGTGTTAGTTGCCTGGTTGTGGCTTGCTTGGGAGCAGCGGTTCTATTAATCCTGCGGCATGCTGAGGCATATCAGGCGATACCTTGGGAGTTCATAACTAATACGGCACACCAAAGCTAGGATTTTGAGTCAAAAGAAATTGTCATGCCCATTTAATCCGCCAGTCCAGTCTATGACATCCCAACCTCGATGCAAAGCGTACAAGCAGAACTGTCTCGAAAGTGCCTTTTTCCACTCTCGTTGTGTATGTACAATCCACCCACCCATTCCCTTCCACACCCCCATCCATTTCTTCACCACCCCTCCCTCATTCATACATACATACAAATTTCTTCCCTACTACAACCCCCCAAAACCTAACCTTGCACCACCCCAACGTCAGCAAAACAACACCCCAAAACAAAAGAACTTCAAAGACCATCCCGCATACTAGTCCGATTCTTGCTCGTCTCCTCAGCCCGCCCCTTGGTCTGCTCCTGCAGCCGCCTCATGGCCGCCTCGCTAGTCTCGTGCGGCGCCGACTGCTGCCGGTCTGCCTTGACGCTCTCCTCGCTGACGGAGGCCAGCTCGGGCTTCCAGTGGCCCTGGCCCTTCTTTTGCTTGGCGAGCGAGTCTTGCTTGTGGTGCTCGAATTCTTCGGGGTTGGGGTCGGCTGTTTGTTTGGAGTTAGTCTTGGACTGTGTGTGATTTTAAAAGGGGGGGTTAGGGACGTTACTTGAGGAGGATTCTTTGAGGAGGGCGCGTGGGGATTGTGTGAGGCTTCTTCGCGTGGTGGTGGTGAGGGAGAGGGCGGAGGGGCGGAGGGCCCTGGTGGCGGTGTTGAGTAAAGCGCGGGCCGACATGTTGTGTGTGGTGTTGTTGTTGATGGTTTGGTGGTTGTTGTTGTTTGTAGTAGCCCGAAGTAAGTCTACGGTTGAGGGTTGGGTTTGGTTGGTGGTGGTTTTGGGACTCAATTGGGCAGATAATCGTCAATTGGTGGTTTTTACGGAAGGAAAAGTCCCGAGCTGTTTTGTGAGTTACAGAATACAATTCGGCACATTGGATGGTCGACGAGGCGGCTTTTTCTTGAGAGAGGGGTGGGGGAGAATGGTTACTCGATGGTTGTGATGACGTCACTAACAGCATAGCTTGCCCTTCGCCCAACTTTGCCAGCCTTCATCACAACACGGCTATTCAGTACTATGTACTCCACAACCCGTGGAATGGACGGTCCCACTGCACGTCATTCATGATGATTGAGGCCCTGCTTGACCTCGACTCTCAAGCAGGAGTGATGTCGGTAGCTCTACTTCCGAGATCCATCTCTCTCCGCTTATATCCTTGCTACCTATTTACGAAAGAGATGGTGGGAAATGGGTGAGATACACAATATCAAACGACCGAAAAAGACCGACCAGCACAGTACCAACATGAGATACGGCCCGCCTTTCGGGGTTCTCCGGTGTTTGGAGACCGGTGTCACCCGGAGCCGGAGTGAGTCTCTCTACTAAGCTGAAAGAATACGGCGCCGGCCAGACCAGGCCGGTGGACCGTTTGGCCGCCCGCCCGCCCGACGGCCCGGCCACCGGTTTCCGACGCGTTGGATTATGAGCCCGATACCGAGGCCGGCCCACAACTCAACTGGTCTGGTCTCGTGTCTTGAAAGTCTGGTGAAGCTCAGGGCAGGTCTGGTGAGATCTGTCAGGTGACGCCCTGGCTCGCTCGAAGATCAGGGGTTGGGGGTGAGCTTGGCACAGGGGTTTGAATCCCGTTGGTGTTTTGTTACGCGGGAGCGTCGTCATCAGCAATACAGAATACTTCGTACGGAAACGTCTGATGTTTTAGCGTCTCACAAGGCGTTGCCAGATGCTGCAATGCACGCAAGCTGAGGTCTCTTTCGAAAGCCCACAGCTCGCTTGTGAGAACCCGATCTTGGAGAGTTTTCGCCTTGCTGCAAGCGATCGTGTCGACATGGTTCAGCAGCCGTTCTGCGAACCATCTGTCACCCCCCCGAGTCACCTTCCTTTTCACCCCCCAGCATCTTTCCCCGCTGCGGCTGCGCCGCACCCACGATGCGTCGATTTGGCGTGGGTCGGCAGGTCGGTCATCTGGGGAAAAAGCAAGCTGCAAGCATCGAGGCATCCAAGTGGCGTCGTTGATCGACCAGGCGCCCTCCCCCCTCCCTCCAGCCTGGAACGCCCAAGCTCCCCCCCCCGCCCGCCCACTGACAAGCTGCTGCCACTGGCTTGCTTGTTGGGCTGCACAGCAGCAGCAGTGCCGCCCGGAAAAAGAGCGGTGTGTGGCAGTGTGACCCCTCCCAATCTTTTCCGTTATTGGCTGGTGTTTCGGTCACTCCGTGGCCCGTGCTGGAAGAGCTCGCCCTGTCTGGCCCAGTCTGGCAAGAACTCTCGATGCACAGTGCTCATCGAACGGGCATTGCACGGCCGAGGAGAAATAGCGCCTGCCCCGCCGCATGACTCCATGATTTGACTCGGAGAGTCGGAGTTGCAAAGAGCTCAGTTTTCGGCGAGCTGAATTCTAGAAGACGGCATGTGAACCCCTGAAGAGAGTCCCGAGAGAGTCAAGGCAAAGCTTCTGCATGCCCCGTGAACAGGTACAGTGCTGGGCATGCAAGGGAGGCACAGCCCTGCCGTCGACAATGGTATTGTGGTTGCATTCATGTCCTCCCTGGCGGAGGAGTCCCCCGATGCCGCAGGCATGGAACCGGCGAATCATCGCAGGGACCGAGGACAGCCAGGCAGGTGAGAGTGTGTGTGTCACTCATTTCGTCAAGAGCTACATAAACCTGGCATCGCACACGTTTTTGGGACCTGCCTGCCGGCTGGCTGCAAGGCAAGCGGGCAGAGAGGCTGGTGGCCCCGGTGGTGGGTGGTTCCCCCTCCTATCGAAACACTCGCGCTTGTTTGCAAGGCCTGCCGAGCGTTTGGGTTTCAACCCCTCGATGCCCCCTCGCTGTTCTTGCGCGGGCGAACCGGCCGTGCGGCCCTACCAACCCCCCGGAGAGGCGGGGCCCGGTCCTCAACAATTGGTTCCAAGGCGTTCGTTCTGCCAATCCCGTCGCCGACGAACTAAAATAGCTCCATTTGCCTTGCCCCGCTTCAGGCATGAAGGCATCCATGATCCGGCAGTCGTTCACAAACCTCCACTTCTACTCTCGAGTGAAGATTGCCTGAGCAGCAGACGACCATGCAATTCGGTGCCTGAGAAGGGTGGTTCGAATGCTTGAACGGGAATCCTGACGGCAGTCAAGGATAAACGGGAGAATGCACCATCATCGATGGGCTGACCGCCAAGCTGAGGACGACCGAATTCTACCCCCTTTCATCACCCCACCACCAGCGAGAACTGTCTCGGACTCTCGGGAGAGTGGGGGTTTGCTGCTCTTCTGGGCTGTGGCGGTCAGTTGTGTACTTTGTAGTTACCAGGTACACACCGTCAATGCAAACCAGAGATCCGGCCCTCGTCAATGACGGCTCTCCGAGGGGCAGCACACAAACCACCCTTTGTTCTGCGATCGCACTAGTTATTATGTCTCATTCGAAGTTCGTGAGTGCGAGATGAATCGCCCATTTCGTCATGCCCCGCTTACTGGCGCACAGGGCGGCTGATGGCGCAAGCCAATGAATGGCGCCCCCCAGTCCGGCGTCATGTTAATGAGCCAGACGCTGACGACCGAGTCGGGCATAGGCTGCCTGCCACGGGCACTCAGGGGAAGGAAGGCCTTCAATTATTCTATACATGCATCAAAACATCGTGGGCGTCAAAATAGAAGGACGGGAGCGTGGAAGGCCGATGATGTTGAGAAGGCAGGGAGGGTACGGAGTAGTTGCCGGCGACAGGCAGTGGCGAGATCCGTCACCACGATCCCTTCGATGTATGTATCATGTCCGAGTGATGGGCGGATAGGTTCCGCCGCAGTATTGTTGTGATCTGCGAAATTGTGACAACTCCTGGATCGATAGCAGCTCGATCCGCATGGCAAAGACGCCTCGACGCCAAAACGGGCTTTGCCAGACATGCCAGACTCCTGAATCGAAGAAAGTTGGCTTGCCCTGCCTGTCCAGTCCCAATTCGAGCCTGGGGTTGCCACTGATGTAACCGTATTGGGATACATTGCATCGTTACGCAGTACGGCGGAATACCAGCCAGCATCGGGTCTCCCGCGAGGTCCGAAAGGCCTCGCCGTGTTTTACCGTCGGCGACAGCCAGTCCAAGGCCTGCGGACGGAAGTCCCCGCCACAAGGCTGGACCCGACCACCGATCTCCTGCTTTCCGCTGGCCACTCGGCTGCACCTCGTCGTGAATTATGCATCTCGAACCGCCGCCGGGCTAATTGGTCGTGGGGCGCCAGTTTCAGCATCGCAATGGCGCCTGACCGCATTCACTGCCGCCCACTGGACGCTCATTCGACGCCACAATTCCGAACCGAATCTGGCCCGTCGGTTGCGACAGTGGATCCCGTCCGAATGGATCCAATTCGAGGGGGGCGAAACCCGATGCACTGCCTCTTGGACGTAAACAAAGAGTTTTTCCCTGCAGAGCACGGCGCGGACGTGAAGCCGGGACTCGGCATTGGGGAACCGGAGCCGACGCTGATGCTGATGCTGCCGTCGGGCCATTGTTTCCTGCGGACCTGGAAGCGCGTGTTTGGATGCTCATATCTCCAGGTGCAGCTGTCATCTTATCGAGCCACGTCGGGTGACGGTTGTGGCAAGGAGCTGGGTGGAGAAGCCCATGGCCGACGCAACAGCAGCTTCCAGCTCCAACCAGAATGGCAGAAACGAGTGTCCAGGCCGTTTCCGGCACAGGCTGTTGTGAACTTGCCCAGGGCCAAAATTACACGACAACATGTCCAGCGATCTAGGCCGCTTCCAGCTTAGCTTAGGATTATCCGTCCAATGACTGGTATCTTGGCTCCACTCTTTGATGCGGTCTTGCCACCCAGCCCGCACCCAAGAGTGGCCAGTGCATGGCAGGTGAGTGTGTGCGTCCGGGGTCCTGCCTCTCTTCTGCATTAGCGCGACCCTCACGGTGCCCCCACCAGCTTCGTTTGTCCAACCCTTCGCCCGCTCCGACTTGTCCCTTCCTTCCTTCGCCTCTTCTTTACTTTACCCTCACCTTCCCCATCCCCACGTCCCACGTCCCACCAAAATACCACCACAAAATTGCTTTCCAACCCCCCCAAAGCCGCCCAACAACCACCAGCGACCCTTTTGACGACCTCACATAATTCATTCACCATCCCGACCACCGACGCTGACAACTCTATTTTAGAGTTTGCTTTGTTATCTTGCCGACGGCCCCATTTGCCTGCAAACTCGCGCTCCGCCACCTGCAGGAGCTCCAACCATCCGATCAGTTGTTACGACGATTTTGACCTCTAGTGCATTGCCTTGCTGCTTCACCAATCATAATGTCTACCTACTACCACTTCGGCGCGCACCAGCAGCACCCAACGCCGGCGACGGCAGGCGCGGTCTCCCACAGCCACCATGGCGGCCGGAACCGCAGGGCGCCGAGGCTATCCGTCGCCCAGCACCCGCAAAAACAGTTTCGGGGCGTCAGAAGCATGAAGGAGCTGACCGAGGCTGCAAATCTCTCAACCTTTCGGATGCGCTTTGAGGCCGTGCGATCGTTCGACCTGGAAGATGACTTGGAATTCTGCCCCGGCCTGTTGACTGAGAACGATGTGAGTCTTCGACGTCGACTCGGACCCACTAATTGGCTGGCTGGCATCCGGACTGACAATTGCGCCCAAAGCTCGTGTCGATTCACAGCTCATCTTCGGAGCGGTCATCACTGGCAAGCAACTCACCACAAGGCTCCCCGACTCAGCAGCCCACCCAGGTTGCTTCGACTTTCGCCCTCCACTCGTCCTCCCCGGCTTTCATCCCGCCCTCATACCAAAGTCAGCACCCGGCTTTGAAACTTCACCAGCCCTCTGCCACCCGCGCCCGCAATGCCATTCCCATCATCAACCCTGCTACCGGCATCTCCATGTCCAGCCCGCCACAATCCGTGTCGCCTGCCAGGATGCAGCAGCCCGTCGGCAGACGGTGGTAAGGTGGCTGACGTCTCGCTTCTGTGACGGCCTAGACGAGATTGAGCCAACCTGAAGCCGTCGTCGCCGATTGCAAGCGCGTCTGTAAGATTACTGTGCGAATTCGCTCACTGCAGCTGTTCATCTTGGCGGGCACCGACATTACAAAGTAGCAGGCATCGATTGTTCCATTTTTTCCTCCCTCTGGCAGGCAAGGGCGACAAAAAACAACACCACGTTCAAGGTCGACTGGATCCTCGACTTGGCAACAACTTCGCAGGGATACCCACCTGTACAAAATCCCTTTGTTCGACATATGCCTCTTCCTCTTCGAAAGCGACAAGAACTTTTTGACATTTCCGGATGGCGACATGAAAGGATAATCGATACCACTACCTTATTTTATTCCGATACCAACACGAAAGACAACATCTTCGGATACGGTGTTCCCGCCCCGGAAGATGGGGGCTGCGGGTTTTTTTTCCGACTCCAACGAAAAGGGCGTTTCCACGGCGGTTTTGCATCATCAAGCCGGCTTTTTGCATCGGTGTTTCACGACGGAGTTTTGCGGGTTTGCTTTTTCCTTTCGATCGCGATACCATACATCTTGGTGTTTGGGCTTCCTCTTTATTTCATCATCACGGAAGCGGCGACTTTGCCATCATTACACGATAAAAAGTCTAACGGTTCACGAGTTCATCAAAGAAAAGGAATATCGACATATAGAGAGCGACTTTGGAGGGATGGGTGGGGGTGTTTGTTTTGCGACATTGGTGTTCTCGATCTTCTTGGGGGCTACATGGACAAATATCTGGGTGTAGGGTGGCTTGGCAAAGACAATTGTGCGGTTTTTGTTGTTGGGGAATCTTGGTGGAGCTGGTATTTTCCGGATCGGTTCGGGCCGGGGCTGGTTGAGGAGTTGGTTGATATTTCCTTGTTTTTTTTTCTCCTGTCCATTTTCGACTTGGTTTCGCTGTATCATGGGTTGACGGTGGGCAGCCACGGCGTGCTTCCACCCTTATACCTTCTTTCTATTTTCCTGTCAGGATTTCTAGGGACTGCATCTCGGATATGGTTACGGCGGAAGGGGACGTTCGCATTTCTTGCTTGGGTTCCCTGGGTTGTCTGGAGGCTTCATTTATGCGCACACCGTATCTTTGTTTGGGGCTGGTGGGCTCGGTGGCAAAGCATTCGGGAATCTCTGGAGCGGGCGTGCAAAGCGTTGTTGTTTAGTGGTGTCCAAGTCGGGTCGGTCGGTCGGTTCGGTTTGGTTCGTTCTGGCCAGGGGGCAGGTGTTTTGTCAACTTGGTGTCTGTTCGAAGCTGCTGTGGGATAGGTGTGATGGTTGTGACGGGTTGGTTAAACCCTCTTTCCGGCTTTCCCCGGCTCCGGCTCTGGCGGCGCGGCGTTTTTGTATGCCAAGATATGATGCAAGCAAGCAACCTGTGATTATGGGAATTGAAACATGGCGACGTGTGCGCCTCTTCACTCTAATTGTTGTCTCGTCCCCTCTTATCGAGTGTCGTGGTGGGCTTCACAGGTGATTATGTCTGTGTCTTAGTCTCCAGGCGTTGACGTTGTGCCGATACGGCCACAACAAACGTATGCAAGCCTCGTGTCTTCCTATGTTTAGTAACTACGACCGAGGCACGGCCCGGAAAGAGGGATGACAAAAATAGGCGAATTTAACACCTTGTTGGCTACAAAAGTTGCGCTCAGGGGGGACATCTCTTCACGCAGTTGGGGCAAAGGAGTAGTATAGCAACAGCCCCTGATGTAAACGTTCACCTTGCACTCACAATATCATTTCAAGGGGTAGAGAGTTCCACCTAACAGGCGGCGTTCAGGGGAAGATCTTCTTCCTCATCGCCCCTGTTTATTCCTTCCGGGTCTTCTTGACCTTGGTGACACTTGTCTTAGAGAAGGTCACGTTGTTTCAGGAAAATCCGGGTAGAGGAAACGAGCAGGCTCATGGCGGATGCTCACAGTTTTCTCTGGTATGAAACTTAAGTAGCCCTCAAAGGTAGCCCAGTACTTTTTAATCTCATTGGCAGTTAGGATATCTTTCTTCCACGTTCTCTCATCGGCTCGCTTGCCTCGTTCTTGGAAAAAAGCGTCCTGTTTTCCGAGTTTCCTCACTAATGAGCATATTCCTTCTTGCAACTGTTTCCATCTTTCCGATCTTCTGTCTGTTCACTCTTCCATTGTTACTCGAAATCCTCCTTTCTACGCTTATGCCCACCTCTTGCCTTCAGACTCCTATTGTTCCCATTCAGCCTACTTTTCTTGCCTTGCTTTCCGGCCCTACTTTATTTACCCTGCCACTTTTTTACTCTTCAACTCCTACTTCTTCCCACTTCTCCCACTTCCTCCCACTCCTCCAGCCTCCACCTTCCAGCTTCCACTCTCCAACAGCTTCCACTCTCCAGCTTCCACTCTCCAGCTTCCACCTTCCAGCCTCCACCTTCCAGCCTCCACTCTCCAGCTTCCACTCTCCAGCTTCCACCCATCAACTCCCGCACTCCAACCTTTGGCGGCCCAGACTTCCAATATCCAACACTTCCAGTATTCTCATTAGCATTTATCGATAAACACCATCGTCAGTGAGTGCTTATTATTATTCCAACCCGTTCCGTTACTAATTCTCCTCCCAGTCTTGCTCAAAATGACCGACGGCAGCCAGAGCTCGCAGCCGGCTCGCGCGACGGGCACCTCGAGCTCGTCCGAGGAGCTCCAAGGACTCGACAGGTAAGCGGATCTTCTTCCAAGCCCGCGACTAGAAATCGCGAGGAATTCGGTGCTAATTTGGGTTGTTTCAACTCTAGCTGGCTCACCGAACGCATTGTCACTGTCACGATCGGGCCTGATGAGAAGCGCTGGGTCGTCCACGAGAAGCTGCTCGTCAGCCAGTCGGATTTTTTCAGGGACCACTTCGCGAGTGGCGAAGAGGAGTTGAAACTGCCGGACGACGAGCCCAAACTCTTTGCCCTCTTCATCCGCTGGCTCTACGGCACGGCCTTCCTGCCCTCGGGCGGCACCCGCAACTTTCGTTTCATGGCGCCCGATGACGACAAGAACCTGACTGTCCGCGACTAGTACGTGGCTCTCTTGCACCCCCCTCATTCATCCTTTCCACCTTCAACTCAAGCATCAACGAGTGGCCCTCACTTTAACTAACCCCCTTCCAGTCTCGGCGTCTACGTCATGGGCGGCAAGTTCGGCATCGTCGGGGTGCGCAACGCCGTCATCGACGTGCTGTACGCGCACTACGGCGAGGCCGACGACGGGCACATGTCGCCCAACCTGCACGACGTGACCTACGTGTTTGAGAACACGGCGCGCGAGGCGCCCATGCGGCGGTTCCTGGTGGCGCACGCGCTCTTCTACCTCTTCAGCAAGAACCGGCGCGACGCGCCGCTGCCCGAGGACTGGGTCGAGGTGCTCAACACCCAGAGCGAGATCGGCTTCGAGATGATCAACATGCTGGGCGAGTGGAACTGGTCCATGGGCCACAACGCCCCGCGCATGACCATCAAGCCGCGCATCAAGTTCCACGAGAGGCTGCCCCAGCCTGAGGAGATGGTCAAGCAGGAGGAGGTGGAGGATGCCATTCCCTTGTGAGGCGCAGAGAGAGCGGCGTTGCCATGGTTTAGGAAATGGTCAGGCTGGAGGCTGGGCTTTTCATTTTCTTATTCTTTTCTTTTTCGTTCTTCGGGAGTTTTAGGCGTTTGGACTGGACACTGGTGGCGGGATGCGGGCTTGGGTGGCTGGTTTGAGGGAGGAACGGTTTTGGTTCCGAGGATCTTGCTGGCGGTTGCTTTGGCGCAGAGTCGCTTAGGGAAAATGGTCTTGAGTTCTTGCTTGCTTAATAGGCAGCCATAACAAAGAATCCTTATATTTTCTTCCCGTGTGTTGCGTGGTTACTGTTCTTGAGTCTACCCGTGGGTTTGTGCGTTGCAATTGCGGACTTGCTGCAACATCCTGACGGTCTTCACTTGTTGCAATAAACCTCCTTCTCCTCCAAACGCGTCTCAAAAAGAATCAGGTGTTGGTCACGGCCTGCCCATGTTTATGGAACTCGAAGTGGAATGGGTGGACTCATCCTTTCCTTTCCTCCTTCTTCTTTCCTTCTTCTTCCCACCTGCCCTCGCCTCCTGCCTCAGTTCCACGACATGGCAGGCGCCATGCCGCTGCTGAACTGTTGTGGAAAGATCTTAGCCCCATGACTTCCACCTGATTTGCCTTCTCAATCGGTGCCAGTGTCCCCCAACTCAAACTTGCACACTGCCCATCTCAGTTGTCGCACTCCTTTTTGGACCACCCGCCGACAGAGTATCAAGAAACCGGAACAATTATTAGCTCCAGCTTTTACAACTACCGTTCCAAATACCGCTTGCAAGCCTTCAAAATGTCAGACCAAGGACCCAACAGGAACCGCGCCGCCGAGGTCCAGAATCTCAAGATGGGCCGCAACCTTGATGGCGGCAGCCGGGAGACATCGTCATCCCCCCCGATTTCACTGCCACCCAGGCCGACGTTAGCAAGCGGTAGCCCATCCCGCTCGCTACCCCTTCGACCAAGAATCCGCTCCTCGTCCTACGGAGATCCGTCATCCGCTGAGTCGTTTCGTCCGCCGCCATCTACATCTGCGGCGTCTCCATCTGCTGGGTCGGACGCCGGCACACAAGCCTCTTCTGCACCAGCCGCCACGGTGGCAGACACCCATACTACAGCCCAGCCAACTCAAGCTCAGCAACCAGAACCGGCAAGCCAGCCCACGGCCGCAGCACAAGCCACCCCGGATCCCCAATCTCAGCAACAACAACCGACAGAGCAGTCTACAACCGCAGCACAAACCAGCCCTGACGCCGTGACCGATGCTGAAGCGGACGATGAAGACGACGCCGAACAGGACAACGAAGACAACTGGGAAGACGTCGAAGACGACGACGACAACAACCCCCCTCCCCAACAAGCCCGCCAGGCCTCAGGCCGCCGCCTAGTAGCAGCAAGACCAGCCCCGCCAGGGCCCCCACATCCCACACCCACCGTACATCAACCCCCTCCAAATCTGGTCGCGGTGGCCGCCGCGCTGGTCATAGGCGAGTCCTCTTCCACTACTACCACCACGGCCGGCCGTTCCAGCCAGCAGCGGCCCAAGCCCAAGGAGAGCCTGCGCCGTCGTCTCCGCCGGACGAGGAACGAGGACCCGCCTTCGGGCTCGGATGCTTCGTCGCTGTCGTCGGGGGTAAGCATGGAGGATTCGTTGGCGATGTTTTCGGCACCGGCGGGGGACAAGAGTGGGAAGGTTACGCCGGATACGCCTCAGAATTAGTGAGGTGGTTTCGTTTGCGGGAGCAAGATGTGATGGGGGTGTGGTATTTGGTTGTTTGGGTTACTAGTGATGGGTTGGATTGTGGGTGGTGGTGAGCGATAAAAGGGTTCCAAGTCAGGGATAGCAAGTCACACACACTAGCGATTGGAGTAGAACCTGTTTTTTAGGATTATGACAGACAGACACAGCGAATAGAATTTCTTCTTCTTCCAAGAGGTCATTGATCCTGCTGTGTGATGGGGAGTGCCATACCTTGCTTGGATTGTGTGCCGTGGCTCGACAAGGATATGATAACACACGATCCAGCTGCAAGTGTGACCGTTTCACCACTCGGTATTGGGTCTCTAGGTACTTCCAAGGCGACCACCATGCACGAATCGCCTGGACGCCACATCGGGTTCCGCCCATGCCACTTCCATGGTCCTGATACACGTCCAGCGCGGTGCCCACTCCACTCGAGGATTCAATAATCCTCCTTCTGTCTGGCCTCCCGCATTTTGATGATTTTGCCCCAAGGCTTGTCAAAATCTCGAGATCAGCCGCTGGTTTAACACCCGGGCAATATACTCAATAAATGCCTGCACCCCAAGACATCACGCTCACGATAGCCGTGCCCGACCTCGGGCGCAAAAGCTCCTGGGACTCGGCTTTAGAGTTTCACCCTGTCCATGTATACCGCTCCCACTTGACACATGAGCTCATCCCTTCCATTCCATTCAGGGGTATATCAATGGGTCTGGGATGGCTGCGAGCGAGATGGGGGACGGGAGTTGGGTGACTGACCCTGCATGCGACGCGGCCATGTAGGTGGGTGGTGGGATGGCGAGGGCCAGTCATGCTGGAAAAGGTCGATCCGCTGAGAAAGTAAAAAAAACTCTTCTCATACCAGAGCCCTTTGTCCCCTCACTTATCAAGACTCCGCGCCTTGATAAGCCGGCTGATCTGCTCCCGCGTATGTTTGTCGTTATACTGCTCATGGCATTCATAAAACGAGATTAGCTCCTGGGTGCAGTCGACCATGGCTTCGATGTCGATGTTGCTGTCTGCCAGCCACGCGGCAAAGCGCTGGACCTTGGCTAGCCTGGGGTCCGTCACTTTCTTGGGCTCCGGCGTCGGGGTCTCGGCCCCCCCCTGCGAGTTGCCCTGCGAAAACCCCATCTGCTGTTGTTGCTGCTGTGACCCTTGGGACCCGAAACCGGCCCCCCCACCGGCAGCCAGAGCCGCGGCCCTTGCTTGAGCCTGCGCCAGGGCTGTAGCAGCCATCGCGACCCCTCCCGCGCTCGCAGCAGCGGCAGCGGTGCCAGCATTCCCCCCACCACCGCCGGCGCCGGCCCCGGTCCCGGGGGCACTACCACTGGGCCTCAGCACCAGCGCCAACAAGACGGCCGTCAGCGCGACGACGTGGGGGGGATGCAGCAGCGGCAGGTCGGTCATGTAGTGGTCGTTGATGACGGTCCAGGCGAGCGACATCTCGTCCGAGGTCAGGGCGAAGTCGTCCTGGACGGCCAGCAGGGTGCGGTAGGGCTGGTGCACGATGAGGTGCGAGTGCATCTCCGAGATGAGCGAGAACTCGCACTCGCCCACGCGCGTCGCGTCGTGGCCGTGCAGGTCCGACGGCCACAGCGAGCGCGCCTCCTGCGTCAGCAGCCGGATGTGCTGCGGGCACTCTTCCATCTTGCAGGCGAGGTAGAGCGCCGTGGTGATGACGAGGTAGGGGTTGGTCTGCCGGATCGCGACGCGCGTGTAGAAGCGCTTGAGGTAGAGTTGGGCCGTGGCCATGGCTTGTTGGCGGACTCCGAGGCGCTTGCCGAGGCGGTTGATTTCTGCAAGGGCGTTTTTCGTCATGTTAGCGGGACTGGTGAAAAGAGGACAAGACAAGACGTACGCTGGTTAAAGTAGATGTTGAGATGGCGTAGCTGCGGTAGGAGGAACATCTGGACGAGGCTCGGGTCTTCATCGTCGAGTCGTTGGCGGAGCGCGGCGAGATCGTCCTTGGTGAATTGCCAGTGCTTCCGCTGCGTCGATTCCCAGTAGTTGGCTGCCATCTGGGGCTGCTTCCGCCCTTGAGGGCCGCTGCCAATGTCCGAGGTTATGTGGTGGTCATAGGGGAGAGCTTGTTGCCCGATCCGCGAATGTCTCGACGTTATCCGTATCTTATCGCGTGTGGTGTGACGGGCCTCGGGAGTGCCCGCAACTGGATGATTGTTGAACCTCAAAAGACTGGCGAATGGGAGGCCAGAGAAGTTGCCGACAGCAGAGGGGGGCCACGGCCCACAGGTGGCTGCACTTGTGCTTGTACCGCCTAGCAGTGCCCGCGTTTGTCCGATGACGAGAGCCTTGAGATGTCTAAGACAACGAGATGAAAGCGTCAAGGAAGGATGCCCACCTGTAGTCTCTGTCTTGCCCGTGTTTTGAGATGGACCATGGGCGTCTCGGGCGGGGAAGACATGGGTCAGATACGGCCCCTTTGATAACGGACGGTACGGCATCGCTAACCCCGGTCTTGCTCCGCTTCTTTTCCGCTCCTTGCTGGCCGCTGCGGGACTTGACGTCCAGGAATTCCCCTAGCAAAAGCAGCCAGGAAGCCGAAGCAAGCATCGAAGCAGCGATCAGCCGCCATCCCGCGCAATTGGTCACCACCATCCGAGGGCCTATCCTCCCCCCTCTTCCGAAGCTATGCGACAGTAGAAACGACACGCGAAAGTCGAACCCATCATTATCTGCCCCGGCATGCTGTGTCCGTAGCCTCGATCCAACGAAGCCGATTTCCCCTTCGAGCCTCGAGCCTCGAGCCTCGAGCTTCCTATCCTTCCCTTGGAGGTACCCCATATTTCCCTCATACGCCATATTCGCGCGCTATTGTTGAATGCGCATCTCGTCCCGCGCCGAACCTGACGCCGACGCCGACTGCCGTGTTTACATCCCGCTGCTGCCGCCACCGCCGCCGTTTCCGTGACCGAGATCCCATCAATGGCCGGAGCCGCGAATGAAAATATCTGATGTCGTCTCAGAGCCAGAAGTGAAGATGGAGGAGCCGCAGAACAAGCGCGATCAGCGCGTCGAGGAGCTCTGGAGGAGGCTCGACCCTGCAGGACATGGGGAGCTCGACTTCAAGGGGCTGCAGAAGGGGTTGAAGCGGATCGACCACCGTAAGATCAACACATTCCTCCTCGGCTGAGACACGGGAGGGCTATTGTACTCATGCACCTGATTACAGCTCTGAAGAACGCCGACGATATGCTCAAGGCCATCATCGGCTTGGTCGACACGAGCGGCGATGGCAAGATCCAATACGAAGGTGGGTTCAGGAATGTGGGGAAGAGTGCGAGAGGACCGAGAGGAACCGAATGCGAAAACTGAGACAACGTGCGCCTAGAATTCCGCGTCTTCGTCGAGGCTGCCGAGCGACAGCTACTCCTGCTGTTCCAGTCTATCGACCGCGACAAGGACGGCCGGCTGAACAAACAGGAGCTCCAGGCTGCCTTCCGCCGCGCTGGCCTGTCGGTGCCCAGGGGGAGACTTTCGGGTTTCTTCAACGAAATGGACCTGAACGAGGATGGGTTTATTACCTTTGACGAATGGCGGTAAGTCTGACATGGTCTGGTGTTGTTGGCCCCCCTTCCTCTTTCCTTTGCTGCTGTGCCACCTTTCACTGGCCTAATTCTAGGGTCTCCTCGAAGGGTGTAATTTCTTTTCTCTTCTTCTTCCTCTTCCATGCTGTTCACTCGAACGTGTCAACACTTCCCGTACCCTGTATTTCTTTGTGCTTTCGTTCCATTGTTTTGTGAGGCGAGTTGTTTTGTTTTCCAGTGTTTGAAGTTGGTGGTGGCAGCCAAGGGAAGCTTCTAAGCACGAAGATGATTGATGCTGACCCCGCAACTTTCCAGTGACTTTCTGCTGTTCATGCCCAGCAACCATAACGGGTCGCCTTTGGAGGCTGCGCTCTCGTTTTATTCATCCATTGTCACGGTCAACCCAGAGGGTGATTCGCTGGTCAGCGATGAGTTACTGGAGGGATTAGGTACGGCCGGCTTCCTTCTTCAAGCTCTCTTTGGTTCGCTTCTCAGAATCGCCAACCCCGACCTGAGTCTGTCACGGCGGCGCCCCGCGGATGCACACCCCGTTTCGACTTCGGAATCGCCCGAATCGTTCCCCTACGCGGATCAAATATCAAGCATACCGACAGAGATGGCGGCCTCTGCAGCAGCCGTCCGCTACGGCTCCGTCGTCGGCGTCCCCCAGCAAGTCTTGACCGACGCAGCAGTCAAGCGACCCATCCTGCAATTCGAGGGCGCGCAGCAGTCTGGCGCCCAGGACATTTTAGACGTTATCGAGGAGGATGCGGCGGGCGTTACATCCAGACTGACAGATCTGCTACCTGAACCAGGATATTTCCTCGCCGGTGCCGTTTCGGGTGGTGTGTCGCGGACTGCTACTGCGCCTTTGGACCGCCTCAAAGTTTACCTTCTTGTCAACACGACGACCAAGGCCAATGTGGCCCTCGCCACTGCGAAACACGGCCAACCGCTGACCGCCTTGCGCCAAGCCGGTGGGCCCATCGTTGAAGCGATGGCGACCCTGTGGAAAGCTGGTGGAATGCGCACCTTCTTTGCCGGTAGGTTGGCACGGGGGATCCCATTCCCGCCTGAAGGGCGCTAATCGTCTGTAGGAAACGGTCTCAATGTCGTGAAGATCATGCCAGAGTCTGCTATTCGGGTAATGCCTGCCTGCCGCCTTGTAGGCTTTTTTCGGGAGCAGACGTGTGCTAACGACGAATTAGTTCGGCTCATATGAGGCAGCAAAGCGTTTCCTCGCGGCATACGAGGGCCACGACGACCCGACTCAACTCAGCACCGTCTCCAAGTTTGTTGCCGGTGGCATCGGCGGCATGACGGCCCAGTTCTGCGTGTACCCCATCGACACGCTCAAGTTCCGCCTGCAATGCGAGACGGTCCAGGGCGGACCAAAGGGCAATGCTCTGCTCTTCCGCACGGCGGCCAAGATGTGGGCCGATGGTGGTCTCCGTGCAGCATATCGTGGCCTCGGCCTCGGCCTCGTCGGCATGTTTCCCTACAGCGCCATCGACATCGGCACCTTTGAGGTGCTCAAAAAATCGTACACCCGGGCGGTGGCGCGTTACTACGGCATCCATGAAGACGACGCGCACGTGGGCAACATCGCTACCGCGGCTATAGGCGCCACGTCGGGGGCCTTGGGTGCGACCATCGTCTATCCCCTCAACGTCCTCCGCACGCGGCTGCAGACCCAGGGCACGGCCATGCATCCGCCCACATACACGGGAATGGTCGATGTGGCCACCAAGACGGTCCGCAACGAGGGCATGCGTGGACTTTACAAGGGCTTGACGCCCAATCTCCTCAAGGTCGCGCCGGCCCTCAGCATCACCTGGGTGTGCTACGAGAACATGAAGGGCGTCTTGGGTCTCAATTAAAGGGGGCGGGGGACAAATTCACGTAGACAGCGTTGGTTATATATCGGAAGGGGCCGCTGCCATCGGACATGCCCGGCGGAGAGCTTCTCTCAACATTGGGAGTGGCTCGTAGAGAAAAAAAGGGAGGAGGATATTTAGCATCATGGCCGGCGCTAGGGTTTTTGACATTTCTTGAGGGCTGCATGGCCGCGGCGTTTTTGGGTGGCAGAGCAGGAAGATACCAGTTAGAGGGTCATCGGATCAAGAGAGCCTGCGAGCACAGAGCCTTGGATCGCACCCAAAAAAGACAAAAAGGAAGAGAGCAGTGGTGATAGATGACGACAACCGGGTCGGATCTAGAAGTTCTTTTTCTTCAAAATGGTGCCAATCGAAAAGCAAATCAATCATAGGGTGACAGCTGCCTCGTCATGTCTTGCGTTTCTGGGTCGTCTCGTCCTGCAGGCGGCGTGGGTCATTCGTCAGCAGGATTCGATGTGCGATCAATTGGGGGCCGTGAGTGGGTGCAGTTGATGAACTTGTTCGAACCGCAAAGGCAGGCGTGACAAGTGACAACCTGGAATGGATGGGATGCTGCGTCATCCCTGGCCTGGATTTCGTTGGTTCCCCCGCACTCGCCGCCCTATCGTCCCACAGTTGAGCTTCCCAGCTTCCTATTCCGGTAACGACTTGATGTGAAGGGTTTGCCCAAACCCTCTCGGCTCATGGCCCTCAGCGTGCTGACGAGGCCGTGGGATGCCCGCACGCCCCGGTCCCGGGACGTTGTTGCGGGCGACGGCTACCCCTCACGGCGCCCTGCTGCTGAATCCCGGTGGGGGACTCGTTCGGAGGTAGAGAGAGGCGACTGCTTGTCTCTTCCAGACGTCAGAATCCATCCCAAAGCTGTGGATCTTTTTTTCCTGTCCCTCACGACCTACCGCAGTTTTCCCACCTTCCTGACCAAGTGAGCGTGTCGTGTCTTCAGAACAGCAACATCGTTCAACTCCACCCTTCTAACGTCGAAGAGCTTTTTTTCTGTGGTCAATTGGCTTATAGGAGTATTGTGTCAGTGAATTGAGACGTTGAGAGCAGGGTTTGCAGCGCTGTCTCGGCTACTGCTGGGTCAGGACTCAGCCATGCCGCCTTACTCAGACAACCTCTACTCGACGCTGGACTTTGAGTCGGATGTCGAGCCAATTGACGAAACCCAAACTCAACACGAGGACTACGGGCTAGGTGTACCTGCCCCGGGGCAGCATGCGTGGATGGACACCAACACCGGCTCAGGGGGCGCTGTCGACGCCGAGGATCCACATCTCTTCTCGCCTACCGATGGCTACTTTGGCACGTCTATGGGTGCTTCGTCCGGACCTGTGGTGCCCGCGTCATCCAATGTCCCCCATGTGCCCAACGTTTTCGTCGAGGATCCGTCTCTGCAACGGAGCACCGCTGAGGGAAAGGCGAGGGAGGCAGAACAGGAGAGCCGACGGAATGGCCCAGACCTCTCAAGCTCGGACGACGGGTACATGTACACAGCAACCTCTCCGTCGCGGACGACGCCAGCGTCTCGAAACGGTTCTTCGTCTGCATACACTCTGCCAGCTGCCCAGCGAAGTCTCGGCCCCAGCTCGCAGTCTGGAGGGGCCACGTACTACACCCCGTCATCTTCTTCCCACATCCCCTCGGCTGCAACACCAAGCTCATATACGACGTACTCAACACAACCGTCTGCGTGCCGTGGCCAGCAGTTCCCCTTCATTCCGAGAGAAGCCCCGCCCGCTTATACACCATCCCCTACCTCGCCTTCCAACCCGCAGGGTTTTGGCGACAGCGCAACAAATTACAGAACCTTCTCACAAGCGACAGACACGACTGTCGATATGGGACGTCTAGAAGAAACCCAGGGGCTCTTGGCCCATCAGCCCGAGAGTATGCGGGATCATACCTCGGATGGCCATGATGAGGCGTCTCCCACGTGGAGAGGCCGCATGAGGAGGGCCCGGCAGCAAGTCAGTTGGAGAAGCTGCAAGATGGTTTTAATTTCTCTGCTCTTGCTTTCGGCGACAGCCGGCTTCCTCAGCAGCCTCGTCAGTGGGGCGAGGGGTAAGGTAAGTGTTACGCGTCTCTTGTCGTACCTTGCGCGAACCCTTGGCTTTCCCTACCCTCTTGCGTCATAGTCACAGTATTCTCCCGTCTTTTATCTTTAACTTAGTGCCCCGTGTCATCGTGTCCCGATTTCCTAGTCTGCTGCCCACATAACCCTCACTGACTGTCAACACCACCAGACTGGACGCCACAACCCTGCCGGTAACAACCCTCAAACTGAACCCGGCCAACCCAAGATGAGTTACCCCGAGATCGATGGCGACTTCGCCTGGGACGACGCACTGTTTTGCAAGGATGCCCAGATCCATCACCATGCCCAGACCTTTGCTGTCGACTTTGGCGCCAACAAGCAGCTCATCGTCATGGAAGAGACGTCTCACGAGGACGGCCGCCGCGGTTGGGGCGAGGTCCAGGTCCAAGGCTCCGTCAACCTCCGCAGGGCCGGGTCTGACACGCCGGATTCGGTAGTGACTGTCGAAGTCGCTACCACCGACGAGCGTCTCGCCGTTTACAGCTCGTGGGACGCCGAAGCCGGGGCACTGCAGCTTATCGTCCCCCACCGAGTCGAGTGGAGCAGAGACAGACCACGACAATGCGTCAACGTCAAGGTGACCGTGTGGGTTCCCGAGCACAGCGAGCTCCAACGCCTCCACGCCGACGTCGTGCACCTCGACATCAAACTCCTCGACAACCTCTCCCTCTCCGTCGCAGACGGAGGCACCATGCTCATCAGCACCGTCGGCGCCATCACAGCCGCCTCGACGGGCGCTGGCAGCGCCAGCGACGACCAGCTCCTCGACGCCGGCGGCAGCGGCGCCCCCCCGGACTCGTTCCGCTTCCACTCGCGCATCATCGACGTCAAGACCACCGCGGCCCCTATCAAGGGCATCTGGCCGCTCTACGACTACCTCGGCCTGCAATCCACCGCCGGCAACATCAAAGTCGCCATCACCCCGCAGGACCCCGACCCGGCCGCCCCCAAACCCGCCATCCTCTACGTCAAAACCCTCTCGGGCGACGTCGACGTGCGCGAACCCATCCACTCTGCCGCCTCCGAAGCCACTACCTTTCGCATCGCCCACGCCCTCCACCCTTCTTCCACTACACCACCTGGCGGCGACGAAGACGAAGACCGGTACCGGTACCGGTACCAAGCCGAAACCGTCCTCCCGCCGCGCGACTACCGCGTCGATGTGCACACCACCAGCGGCGACATCCGCGGCGCCGTGGCGTTTAGTTCGGCGGCCGGGTTCCGATCGACCTCGGGCGCGGTGCGGGTGGAGCTGTTGCCTGTGCTGGACGCGTCCGAGTTGTCGTCGCTTGGACAGGAGATGGAAATGGGCAGTAGTGGTAAGGGGAGGGGCGTTTCGTTGGATACGGCTAGTACCAGTGGCAGGACGGATGTGACGGTTTTGGAGCCGTTGTGGGTTGTGGGTTTTGAGGGGGTTTTGCGGGGGGCTGCTGCTGCTGGTACTACTAGTGGTGGGGGTGGGAAGGCGAGGTATACTACTACTGCTGCTGTTGCTGCGCTGCGGGATGGTGGTGAGGATGATGATGGAGGGGGTGATACCTTCCTTCGGTGTCTGTACTCGACGCATACGACTACCTCGGCGAATATCAGGTTGAGGTATCCGGGTAGTTGGGAGGGGGATGTCAGTCTGTCGTCGCTCACGGGCGGGTTGAAGGCCGGTGGCGAGGGAGTCAAGGTGATCAAGGCGGGGAGTGATTGGCCGGGGGTCAAGAAGACGTTGTTGGCGAGGAAGGGGGAGAAGGGGGAGGGCGGGAACGTGGTGGGGAAGAGTACGAGTGGGGACGTGGATTTCTGGGTTGGGGGGGGGGGGTGAGTAGGGCCATGGTAGGTGTTTTATTTACTAGTAGGTAACGATTTCACGGGGATATGAGCAACTGACTTGATATCGGGATATCATGGGGTACAAAGGAGCTGGGACTTTTGTTTCTTTCCTATTTTATACACCTCCTCAGCAAATGAGATCTCCTCGGGGAGGTAAGCCTTAAGTTAGCATCAACGATCCTGACGTTCAAACAAGGAGTGTTCCCGCTTGAGCCAGTCCAGAGATGACATTATGATTCAGACGCCCTGGCATGCATGATACACTTGTTATCGCCTTGGTCACGGACGATGAGTTTTAAAATTAATTACCAAGAAGAAGGCTTTCCAAGGAAAAAAGTCTAGTAAATTCTGAAGGACAGTCAGGCGCCTCGTTCTCGTCCTCCGACTCGTCCTTGACAGGGTCGTACACAACCAGCTCGCTCCCCTGCGACTCAGCGGCCTCGTCCTCCTCGTCCGACTCCTCTTACTCGTCATTGTCCTCGGTCTCTTCGTCCGACGAATCCTCCTTGTGGTCCTTATTGTCCTTATCCTCCTCATCCTCCACCTTGCAGCGGGTAGCATGGTCGCGCCACTTGCAGTTCCCACAGCTGTCCTGGAAGAACCCCTACGCCTTGCGGCAGTCGACGAACGGGCCTTCGTACACGCGGTACAGGGGGCACCGACGCGGCCACGGCTCTGGATAAGTACGGCGTTCATGTATGATGGACGCAATAGCTTAGCCGTCGTCACTTTGCCTCTGTAGGCCTCAGTGTCGACGGAGGGCTTGTTGTCAGGGCCTTGGCCATCGGCTAAGTCGCATTAGTATATGCCGGACGAAGAAGTTTTGGGAGACTTACGTTAGTGAGGATCGTACGCATCGCCACCCGTATAGTAGCTTGGCCTGTCGGGAGCATTACCGTAGGGCCGTTGCGGCGCGCCACCACACCCGGGACCACGAGCTGGGTGAAGGCATTCATCGTGATGAAGGTGTTGTTGAGATTTAGGTGATTCTGTAAAAAAGAAACACTGGTCAGTTAATCCAATGTACGACCTTTGGATGCAAACGTACGATAGTAATTGCGTGATATAGTAAAAACAACTCCCGTAGATCGTTCCAATTGTGGTTGAGCTTATGATCCACGTAAACGAAGGGTTCAAGTGACTGGCCTGACGAGCATCGGCTGGCCCGAGAGCGTAGCTTCCATCCTTCTCTTCTCGCGTGTTATATCCCACCAGCGGAACGATCCCCGGGCCGGAAGTGATACTGGAGAAAGAAGACTGACCCCAAAATCAGGAAGGGGGTAGATGCGAGCTCTAGGTCGTGTCTCGTCTTGTATTGGTTTCAGATTGGGCTTGTTCGCAGGTGAGATCGCGGCGCATCTTGAGCTATCTCCACTTGGCGAGTCCTTGGTTGGAACTGACAGGTGATAAAGAAGAAGTGCACATGTTGGTGGCTAGTTGTCGCACCAAGAACGAGGTGATGTGGTCTGTATCCTTGTACGCCTGCTCGTTGGTTAGTTTTGACCCCTATTTCATGCCCGGGGCTCTTACCATGGGGGGGGGGGAGCTGGCATACTTTTTGACAGAAACTGCCTGATCCATTGCCATGCGCTGGATAATACACTTGAGGCGCAAGTCGATGTGGTACGTTCTCGCCGTGTTGAACGTGCGTTCGCAGAGTTGGTGAACATCAACAATGGCGTTGGCTGTTTTTGTCCTGCGTCCGACAGGATGTTGGCAACCCACAGTAGCGACAGAGCCGTGGGCGTGAGGTTGATGAATTCAGCCTCGGTGCTGGAGAGAGTGACCAAGACATGTTTCTTGGCCCTCCAGACGACTGGGCGATTGCCCAACATAACGATATGTCCGTGAAACCGCCAAAATTGGCCCGCCGGCAGACCCGCAGTCTCAGCAACTGCGATGCTCTTCTGTGTGGAGGAGAAAGGAAAAGGTTCAGGTTTGGAAGGCCTACGGCGTCTTGGTGGTTGGCAACTCGAAGTTTGGATAGCGTGGAGACATGAGCTTGCCACGGACATGATTTAAGCTTTGAAAGATGGACGGTCTGCTTGCCAATAGACAGTGAACTAATTAGCAAGAATGTCAAGTGTCGAGCGGTGTCTTCTCCAATCGGTCGCGAGAGTTTCTTGAGCAGTTCTTACCGACATTGAAGCAAAGCACGGTGCGGTCGATTTGTTTGTAGTGTAGGAGAGAAGACAACGGGTTGGGATATTTATCAGGTGGGCTACAGAAGAAATGATGCAAGAACAATAGTCTGTGGTCTTGACCATGAACTTGTGTTGTACTACCCGTATTTAAGGGGTAGACAATGAACACCACCAAAGGCGTTGAGTTGAAGGCACTTTGATATACTGATGGAAAGCAAATTCAACATCAGAATCAAGGGAGTGGATGAAGCAGTACTTAGGTCGGGCAAGCCTGTGACGACAAGTTGGTGAGCGAGCACACAACTTGGAAGATGACACGCTGAGATCAAACCCGTGCAAACAAGAACCTGGCAAGCACAGTTCTTGCCAAACACACCACAGTAGTGTGTGTGCTTGTCTGTCATGGATGCGGATGTTGATTTCTCTTCCGAATTAGTGATTGTGGGATATGCAATCAGGGGTTAAACACTTTTCCCAAGGACAAAGCTGAGACTCCCAAAGAAAGCACAGAATGGAGTCTGCCATGATTGCAGAGCAAAGAAGGGGTTAATACCACGCAAGCAACCGGCTGCTGCGAGCTACCCCTAAGTGCTGAGGCCTCAACTGATCTGGGAATCGCGGTGGAGGGCGACGATAGATAGCAAGCACTCTGAGACCTTGGTTATCTCTATGTGAAGCTAGGCGCGCTCGCCTCAGCACGTGGGCTTGACAGCCATGATTTCTGCCAAAAGCTACCACTCCTGCTTCCGTCCCAACTCGACGCGGTCATGGAACAAGGCCACTGGGGCAGCTGGCAGCCCAGATAAACGCCAGATGACGCGAAACCGACCTGGGACGCGTTTCTTGAGGCTCGGGAAGCCCAGAGAACCGCAATTCACCGCCCGATTCACGCATTGAAACTTTGCGCTTGCTGGATTTCCCAAACCACACCCAAACTTTATTTGCATCCCATCTCTTCCTGACCACTTCTTCCTGATACCCAAACTTCGGCCGGTACATGTACCACCATAATTTTGTTTGCCAGAGTTGAATCTTGTTGCCTTCCAAGATCAAACTCAGCAATCCGGTGGATAGCATGGCAGTTCCGACAAAGGGCAAGAGTGCTGCGGTTGCTGTATTGCCGACTGGGCCCCCGACTGACACCCAACCAGGCCGAGACCCCCATGGCCTCACCCCGCAAGTAATCCGAGACATCGAGCAAGCGTTGGGAGATGTTGGCCGTGAGTAGACAATCGTGCTTCCTCAGTGTTGGTATTCCCTAGAAGTTGACTTATATACACTAGGGGGCGCTGACTTCCCCATGTCGAGAAGCCGGGGTGGTTCCACGTCGACCCGGAGCAGTGCCACCGCCGTGCCACCACCGCCCACACGCCCTCCTCCTGCTCCGCCCGTCCCGGCCGAGTACCGGCTGCTCACCCGGGTCCCAGATGCCCAGGCTGGCGACACTCTGACTGTCGCAAGAACCCGCCCGTCCCGTTCTCGTGGTGCGACCGCCCCGAGTAGCGCCCGCCAGCCAGGCAGCCTGGCCCCGATTCAAGAGGGCCACTGGGATCACACCCAGTTACCGCTCCCGCCTCTGCCTCCGCTGACACTGATACCCGCGCCCACCGCAGCACCAGCACCAGCACCGCCTGCGACTCCGTGGCTAGCGCAGGAAGAGTGGCACCACCAAGAGGTGTCTCGCCAACGTGCGCAGACCGAGACGACGAGACCGCGTGCCGCCCGCACGCCATCAAACCCGACCCAAAAGGCCGTCACCTACTCCTTGTTCCCGACCATTCGGCCTCTGCCCGTCCGGTCTCTGCCCGTGTTGCCAGCACCACCCTTGCGCCAATTCTCGTCGTCCTCTGTCACACCCTCGGACGTGAGCCGGTCCTCCACTTCCGGCTGGTCGAATGAGTTTTCCCAGCCCCGTAAGAAATCTCCACTGTAACTCTTGCCCTTGATGCAAAAGCGAGCGACTAACAAACAACCCCCAAGTCCAATCCGAACATCTCGACCCCGACAGCCCATACGGCTACCCTCCCCCCCCTCCCTTCCGTGAGTCCTAGCCATCCCACCCACCTAAACCGGGCCGCATAACAACAGGACTAACAAAAGCCAGTCCACAACTGGGAAACCCCCAACCGCACCGCCGCCCGCCACAGCAAAGACCCCGTCGGCGCCCACCGCGCAGGCCACACCGGCCCGCCGATCGGTTCCCGGCCGCGTCCCATCTCCATCGCTCCCCCCCCTCCTCCTCCTCCCTCCAAAACCAGGGACTCGACTGCCATCGCCACGGGCCAGTTCACCTACTACCCGATGATGAGCCCTTACGAGGCCGAGGCGGCGCTAGGTGAGTTCTTTTTCCATCCATCCATCCATGCCTTTTTTTCCCCCATTCTTACCATTTCTTTTCTGGTACACGTAAAACTGACGGGAAAAAAATAAATAAATGCAGGAGGTGTGGGACTGGGGATTTACCATCCCTATTCTCAGTCACAGAATGATGGGGAGGATGTTGAACCTCAAGTTCATGCCCGCATGTTCCCCCTGCTGGACCACGGCCTCATGTCGGCGGAACAGGCTGCCACGGCGGTGGCTTCGGCTACGGGGGTGCGCAATACCATATTTATTGATCGCGGGGTGGATGTGACAGTGACTGGTGTGAATCGGTCGTCGTCGTGCTATGGGGATGGGGAGGGGTTTGGGGATGCGACGATGTAGGGGGATGGTGGAGGGTGTTTGTTGTTGTATTGTAAGGTATATTGTGTTTGAATGTAATGTAGAAGTCATGACTTTATGGGCAACGTGTTGATAATCCAAGTGAAGGGTGGGAGATTGAACGGGCAGATAACGTCGAGGAAAAGGAAGAGGGTCTCGAGTTTGTTGACCAGTCCCTCGTGCTAGTGGTGGAGTCGAACTGGGAAGCACGTGAAATTCTTTTTTTTGTGGCATATACAATGTACAGATTATTTCCACCGTTAATGGTGGACGTTCCCATGATTAAAGACGGGAGTGCAGGTTGAGGAATGAAGTGAAGTCGGGTTTTGTGGGGCGGGACAGTGGTGGGGCTTCCGGAACCCCGGCCCCTACCCCGCGGTGCCTGTTCCCCGCCCTGAGCCCGCTCCTTCTGGAGGCCTGCATGGCTCACATGGGAGGTGCGTAGGGTTGCATTCTGGTCTTCTAGTGGGGAGGCTTGGCGTCTGTTTCCCCAACGGCCCATTCATCCTTCATCCCAGAGGCATGGGTAGGTGTGGTTTCCCCATTTCCAGGTTTGCGCCAAACGTCCAATCCTTTGCTCTGAAGCCCTGGCGTGTCTGTCCGCTGCTTATTTTGGTGACCTTCTGTCTGGAACTTGACGCTTCATCTCATTAACAACCGCAAGTCCCCGGAACTTTCGGACAGCAGCGCTATATACCCGACACACCTATTCTCTTCGCTACCTACACCAGGCTGCCCTTGCATGGTTGCCCCCATTCCGTACCAACCCTTAACATGGCCAAGAAGGCGCGGCAGAGGATAAGCTATGGTTTGTACCTCCAATTCTTTCATTCCGTGTCTTGGCCTTGTTTCAACCTGGAAAGCCCGCACACGGCGCTGCTCATCAATGGATGGACCGCGTCGTCGGGATGAGAGCTCCGCTTCAAGACCTAGCCACAACCCACCACCCTTGGCACAGAACATCAGATCGCGGACCCAGGCACACGCCTTGCTGACATAATTGTTTCTTTTCAGTCCTTGAGCTCCCCAATTCTTCCCCTGGCGGCCATCGCCTAGGGGTCAATGGACTCGCTGTCGATCGCGACAATGCTATTCTGTGAGTCCACCTCGGTTTTACTAGGCCCCTCTCAGGCCCCTGTTGACACTTTGCAGTTACTCTGGCGGCCGAGATGGTGTTCTTTGCGCCTGGGACTTGAATCACAATGGAGTTACTCCTGGCGGCCACTCGGCTGTCGTTGACACCTCCGCCCGAGCCAATGGCAGGCCAAAGTCCATCACCCGATTCCGCGCCCAGACTCAAGCTCACACCCACTGGATCAATGACATCACCCTCGCCCAGCAACACACTGCACTTGTTTCAGCCTCGTCTGACTTGCTGGTCAAGGTCTGGCGGCCGCTGGCCACTGACACCAGCGAGCCTGTCACCATCGGCCAGCACGCCGACTACGTCAAGTGTGTCGCGACACCGAGCCAGTCCACCAACTGGGTAGCGTCGGGAGGGCTGGACCGGAAAATCTACCTATGGGACCTGTCGGGCGCCGGCAAGACGCTCGAGATCGATGTCCAAGGCGAGGAGGTGCCCCAAAAGGGAAGCGTCTATGCCCTCGGCGTCACCCATGATATCCTCGCCAACGGCGGCCCCGAGAGCACCGTACGGCTGTGGGACCCCAAGTCGGGCCAGCGTATCACCAAGTTCGTCGGCCACACTGACATGATCCGCGCCATCCTGATTAGCGAGTCTGGAGACATGGTTCTGTCGGCGAGCTCAGACCAAACTGTCAAGGTCTGGAGCGTGACGGCCGGCCGCTGCATGCACACCCTTACGATGCACGACCACAGTGTCTGGTCGCTGTTCTCGGATGATCCGGGGCTCAACACCTTTTACAGTAGTGATCGATCTGGACTGGTGGTCAAGACGGATGTTCGTGAGTGCAACGGTGGTATGGACAACGGCCTGTCTCTGGCCATTGCAAAGGAGAACGACGGTGTAAGCAAGATTGTGGCCTGGGACGACAGCATATGGACGGCAACCGCCCGCGCGTCCATCAACCGGTGGAAAGATGTGGATACCGGCGACAGCCTGCAGCTCCCTGAGGCTTACAAGCAGCACCGGGCGTCCATGGCGGCGGTACGAAGCAAGGAGAGCACAGCCCCGCCGCCAGCTTCCGCGCAACCGACGATTCCCGCAAAGTCTATTCTTCGAATATCGAACACGGCATCCTTCCCATTGGTCATCGGCCGGGACGGCGAGGACGTCTTCCCAGGTTTGGTGCCGAAGGGATCCGAGACTTTCAGTGACACTGTGATCAGCATCGTCGAGCCTATCCACCACCTGCCCGAAGAGACCATTGAGGGACAATTTGGCTTGGTCAAGCACAGGCTGCTGAATGATAGGAAACGGGTCCTGACTCTGGATACCGCCGGTGACGTCTTGATGTGGGATCTCATCCAGTGCCGTCCTGTCAAGAGCTTCGGAAAGCGGCATCTCGAAGACGTGGAACCCGAGGTCAATACTCGCGAGGCCGTGGCCCCTTGGTGTTCGATTGACACCAGTTCAGGAACCCTGACGGTTGTGCTGGAGCCCTACAACTGCTTCGATGCCGAGATGTACGCCGATGAATTGGTGTTGGAAGAGCCCGTGGAATTTAGGGAAGACCAGAGGAGTAGGTTTCACCCCCAGCTTCCTCTAAACACCCCGAGATACTGACATCCGCAGTCAACCTTGGAAAGTGGGTGCTGAGATACTTGTTTGCCAACCTCATCGACGAGGAGATCCGGCGTGACGAGGCCTTCAGGCAGAAACTCAATGAAGGCGCATCAAAGAGAATAGCAGTGGGTAGGACAGCCCCACCACTAATGATATCCATACCTGCGCACCCGGGCTGGGGATCGGCAGACGTATCCTCGGCAACCCCTCGAGCCCATCACCCACCCCTAACACCCGGGCTGGGGATAGGATTGGCGACTCCTGGCTCACCAATGCCGCCGCCGATTCCTGAAGGGTTCGTAGCAACGCTCAGCCCACTCGACAAGCGGGCATCCCAAGTCAGTCGGCCGTCACAGGACAGGGAGGACTACTTTTCAGACGCGATACAGAGCCCCGACGGGGCCCCAAAGCCAGCCCAGACGCCAGCTACTGAAGCACCTCCGGCGGAAGAGAAACCAGCCAAGACACCGGGCGAGAGCGGCAAGGAGAAGGATAAGGACGCCAAAGATAAGGATAAGGACAAGGACAAGGATAAAGACGCCAAAGATAAGGACAAGGACAAGGACAACGGAAAGTCGCCCGCCACTACGTTTGGTAAGAAGTTCCGTATGGGCATGTCTTTCAGCACTAAGAAGCTGGGCCGGTCCCTGTCGACGGCAGCTGCCGAAAAGCCCACAGTCGTGGACGAGAAGGCCGAGGAGTCGGAATCATCGTCCAACCACGAAAAGGAATTCGAGGATAGTTTCTCGGGCGTGGTTCAGAAGATCCGCAGCGAGTACGAGAAGCAGCTGGCCGAGAGCCCCGACCAGATGGTCGAGACGAAGCTCGTGCCGAGCCTGGCCAACGATACGCCGGTGCTGAAGTTGCCGGCCGGCACCAAGGTCATCATCCAGGAGGAAACCTCGGGTGGGTCCGCCGAGATGTACCGCGGCACAGTGGCGTCTGTTGGCACTGACGCCGATGTCATCGAGGAGCGGGCGCCGCAGTGGCTTAGCGACGTGTTGCTGCTGAACACGCTGCCGGCCAAGGAGCCGGTCAAGATCTCGTTTGTGTTGCACCCCTGGAAGGACACACTGCCGCCCATCGTGTCGGCCGACGGTAACAACCGGCTGAACGCGAACCGGATGCTGCGTGTTAAGAAGATCCTGGCATACGTCGCTGAGCGGATCGACCCGGTGCCCGAGGGCGAGGAACCGGATCCGGATGCTTTGAAACCCGAGGAATATTTGGAGTTGTACTGCAATGATCAGGTGAGTGTCTCCTTTGGAGGCGAGGTGATGCATTGTGTGTTTTCTTTGCGTATACTGATGTTGTCTTTCTTTGTCCAGCTGCTACCGCTCAAGATGACCCTTGCGACCCTACGGACGCACGTTTGGAGGGGCGGTAACGACATTGTTCTCCATTACAAGGCGAACGGTAGGAAGGAGATCCCCATGCCGGCTCCCGTAGAGGAGGTAGAGGAGACGGGAGATCAGGGCGAAGTGGTGGCGCCCCCCGTCTAGTGTACGCCGACGTGAGCCGCGGAGCAGTGTCCATTGCTATGGTTGGTTTGGAATCGGCCAGCGTTTTAGCAGAGCGTTGTTAGCGCTTGTCTATCGGGTATATTAGTCTTGCTACTGTACATATGTTAGCTTACATGGTCTGGCGATCACTTGGAGAAGCCATCGTCATGCGAGCTGGTCCTCTGGCTGCGCAGCGAGCGCTCTACCAAACCGACGATGATCCGCCAAAAGATCCGCCGCGCCTCATATTACCACCCTCTTTTTCTCTAGCGCATTCACTGCCCACTGGTAACTTCCTAGGAATATCGCCCCGCCAGCGCTGATCCACATCACGCGTGGCCCGATGCCCGCAAAGAACGGCCTGACGCCGTTCTCTTTGAGTATCGTTCTGACTATCATGCCCATGCTCTCCCTCGTCGTACTCAACATAACCCTCGTCTTGAGAACATCCAACGGCGTCGTGACGGCCGCCGCCACACCGCCCGATATACTCCCATACAGCGCTGACTCGGCCGCGCTGACCTCCCATACCACCCCCAACTCCCCCCCTTTATCATGACCACCACCACCAGAAACTGCTGCTGCTGCTGCTGCTGCAGCAGGATGCGGATGATGGGCCGCCACATCCCCAAACAACCCCCGCCCCGTCCGCACGCGCCGCTCGCGGCCCCACGCCTTGAGCGCCTCCCACAGCGGGAACTGCAAAATGGTAAACGGCACCTCCCGCATCACCGTGATGCCCCACCCGCGGTACAGCTCCCGCCACACGCCCACGTACCCCACGCTGCCGTGCTGCCGCAGGATGTGCAGCAGCGACGTCAGCGAGGACCCGCCGTGCTGGCCGGCTTGGGCGCGCTGCTTGACGACTTCGGTCGGCACCCGTATGGCGCACGCGGCGATTTCGCCGGCGGAGGCGGCTAGCATGTGTTGGAGCGGTGGGGAGAGGTTTTGGTTTTGGGTGGTGGTGGAGAGGTAGGATTTGGTGGCTTCGTAGGTGCAAAAGAAAAAGGCGGCGCCGGGGGCGGAACCGACGACGGCGGAGCCCACGCCCCGGTAGATGCCGCGGAAGCCGCCGGAGGCGAAGAAACCGGTCGAGGATTGCAGTCGGGTCTTGAGGGTGTCGAGGGGGAAGAGGGAGAGGTCGACTGTTGTGCCGGCTAGGGCGCCGGCTAGGAGGGCGGTTTGGAAGGGGGGGGGTTGGGGTTGCATTTTCTTAGGGGGGGGTGTTGTCGTGGGGTTTGGGTTTGGAGGTGACTCGATATATTTATGCGACGGCGGAGGGGAGCAGGTTGGTGTCGAGATATGCGGATTTCAAAGGGGCGGCGGAGGCCAATGGACGAAGGGGAGTCGAGGGTGGTTTGGTCGAGGGCAGTGGTCAGAGAGCCATGACGGTGGTCAAGGCGGCCGGGTGTTTGCGCGCGTGGTGTTGTGTCGTGAAGCGGTCGCGATGTTTGATGATTTTTTTGGCCGAGCTGAGCTCCGGTTCCGGCCGGCAAGCCGCGGCCCCTGTGAGGTCATGGCCAGGCCCGAGCCAGGCCCTCCAGGGTCTAACAAGACGCTCTACATCTGTACGCTCGGGCCACCTCAGGTCGTGCATGCACCTAATGAGCTTAGCGAAGTCAACAAACTCTTTGAGTCCCCATCAGCGCTCCCCCCAATCTCACTCATAAATTGGAGCTTTCCCCCTGTGATGGAATGACCACGATACCGCCCGTTCTGCACCGCAGCGCGCGGGCAATCACCCCCCATGAGTTTCTTGAGGCCCTCCAGGCTACATGTGCCCCGCGCTTCCCCAAGGCGCGCGGGCGCACTCACCGCCCGATTGGTAACCCTCCTTTTTATCTAGACTCTCATGGTTGAGATCTTGGAGCCTTGAAGCTGACGATGTAAAGCCCTCGCCGTCAGCGGCGGAGTCGACTCGATGGCCCTAGCCTACCTCTGCACCAAGATCAGGCAGACCGACCACTGGTTCAAGGTGGCCGACCACCCCGTCAGCAACCCGTTCGGCCTTATCGTCGACCACGGCTTGCGCGAGGGTAGCGCCGACGAGGCGAGCAATGTCGCCGAGGTCATCAACAAAAAACTCGGCATGAAGTCGCATATCCTCAAAGTCCGCTGGGGCGAGGTGATCGGAGAAGACGCCAACCCCAACGACTTGCCTAATGTGGAGACTCTCGCGCGCTACCTGCGCTACCGCCGGCTCGGCACCTTCTGCATGACCTGGAAGATGGCCACCCTCCTTACAGCGCACCACGAGGACGACCAGTACGAGACGGTCATGATGAGGCTGCTCTCGGGTCACGGGTACCGCGGGCTGCAGGGGATGCGCCCTGCCACCGACATCCCGGAGTGCTACGACCTGCACGGCGTGTACCAGAGCGGCTTCATCGATGACCAGCGGCGTGAAAATCCCCTCTACAACATAACCCCAAACAACCGCGAGAAAAAGCTGTTGAAGAGGGATCTCAGGCATGAAATCGATCCTGCCGTCATCGCCAGGGAGGTCGAAGCTGGCTTGAGAGCCAATGTCGCCACCGCATACCTGAATGACTTTGATGGCATCGCCCAGGGAAACAAGCGCGCCCCGCGTTTGGTCCCATTGGAGTTCGAGGACGGCGGCGTCATGGTGTACCGCCCGCTTCTCCGCTTTGGCAAAGACAGGCTGGTCGCGACCTGCCTCGAGAACGGCATTCCCTGGTTTGAAGACCACACCAACGCCGACCAGACGCTGACCATGAGAAATTCGGTCCGGTACATGCACAGAAACCACACACTGCCCGTGGCACTGCAGAAGCCCTCCATCCTCCGGCTTGCCGAGCGGTGTCGAGCGAGGGTGGTCTCAGCCGAAGCCGAGGCCGACAGGCTTCTCAGCCGCGCGCGGATCCACGAGTTTGGGCCAAACGCTGGCACTGCGGTAATCACTCTCCCGCGCCTTACCTTTCCAACCGTCCCCAGGAAATCATCCTCCTCCCCGGCCAGCCGCCAAAAACGAACCAGCCACTACCGCCACATCGCCGCGCTCCTCCTCCGCCGCCTCCTCTCCATGGTAACCCCCGAGCGCGAACTCAGCCAAGCCGCCCAACTAAACCACCTCGTATCAATGCTCTTCCCCTCCCTCACCGAAACCCACCCGGCACCGGACCCCAAACCCTACGTCATCTGTGGCGTGCACTTTACACCCCTGACGACGACAACAATCGGGCACCCCATCCGCTGGCTGCTCACCCGCGCCCCGCACGTGTCCAACGCGCCCAAACCCACCCTCGAGTTCCCCGATCTCGTCTTTGGCAAGCGCCTCGGCAAGCACCCGAGCGCCTGGAAGACGCAGGGGTGGAGCGAGCTCGCCATGTATGACGGCCGCTACTGGGTGCGCCTGCTGCACCGCCTGCCGTGCAAGATCTGCGTCGCGCCGTTCGAGGCCGCCCACCACAAGCCGTTTCGCGACGCGCTCGGTGGTGCCGACGACAGGGCCAAGAAGGCGCTCGCGGCCGTGCTAAGGCGCTATGCCCCCGGAAAGACGAGGTATACGCTGCCAGCGATCTATGCGACGGTCGATGTGGGCGGGTTGTTGGCTGGGGGGGATTGGTGGTCGGATTTGGGGGCGGCGGCGTTGCAGCAGCCGTCACCTCCTTCGACTCAGGGGGGTGTTACTGTTGCTGCTGCTGGTGGTGGTGGTGGTGGTGGTAGTGGTGATGACAAGACGTACGATGGCAAGAATAATATTGAGGAGCCGGAGGCGGTGCCTCATATTAGGTCTCATCCATCGGGCAACCTACACGCCGATCGGCTGGAGTGGGAGAGGGATTTGCAGGATCAGGGGACGCTGCAGTTGCTGGCGCTGCCTACCTTGGGGGTTGCCCTGCCGGGTTTGGAGGACTGGCTGCGGTGGGAGGTGCGGTATAGAAAGGTGGATTATGAGTTGTTGAAGCTGAGCAAGCTTGGGGGGGACCGGATTGGGAGGCGGGAGTTGAGGGAGAGGGTGAGGTGTTTATACCGGTGGAGGAGTCTAGGCCGACGGGCTGTGTAGAGATAGATTGCCGACTAGCTATCGGCGTTGTTAGACCCCCGGTTAGATGTCAAGACTTCTGGTCGCCATTGTAGGCGTTACAGGCTGCAACCATATAATGAGCGCTGACTCGATATACATCATCAAGGCTACAACAACATTTACGCTTATCCCCCACCCACTTTCAGCCCACACTCCCTCTCCAGATCAGCCCACCGCCCATTCCGCATCGGATCTAGCTGCTTCAGCGTCCCCAGCCACGCCACGAGATCCGCCCGCTCGCTCGCGTCGGGATCGCGTTCCTCAAGCCGGCAGAGATAGAGCGTGTACTCAAACAGCCCCTCATAAATGAGTTTGATGTCGGCATAGTCCTCCAACAGCTCCTTGATCTCATCAATCTCCCGCGTCAAGTACGCCACGCGGTCCTGGCGCGTGAACCCGGGCGTCATGGCGGGGTGCTTTTCCGGCGAGACCAGGTTGAGCACCAGGAACTGGTGGTAATACCACAGCGACTGGTCCTCCGGGCCGACGTTGAGGGCTTCGCGGATTTTGGTCAACTCTTTTTTCATTTGCTTTGTTAGTTTATCCCCCGCTTTTTTGAGTGAAGGTGTGGGTGGGATGATGATACCCTTGTCCAAAAATGCTCTCCTCGCCGCGTCATCCGCGCCCCTCTCCTCCAACAGCCGCGGTATCAGTTTGCTCCGGCTGTGCCAGGCCGAAAAGTTGGATAGATCCGAGTTGATCATGTTGTCGGCGTAGGCGAACTCGGCCTCGGCCATGCTGCTGCCGAGGAGGGTCGGGCTTTCGAGCTGCCTGACCACGTGTTGGCGGTAACCCCAGGCGTGGAAGTTGCGACGGTCCTTGCCCAGCATTTTGGACGCGAGCCCTAGCTCTTCTTCCCATATTTGGCGTGCCAGCTGCGGGCGGAGGCGCGCGATGGCTTGTTGCAGGATCCAGAGGCGGTAGCTCCATATCCAGTAGCACTTGGGGGAGTCGAGGAGGAGGGGGATGGTGAAGGCTAGTTCGGATTTGATTGCCGAGAGGTCTTGGGTTTCGGCGGCAGCGGCAGCAGCAGCAGCGGCGGCGGCGACGGCGGCTGACCCTTCGTTTTCAGGCACATCCACAGCCGCCGCGTCAGCTGTTGTACCACTCCTCCCAGCTGTCCGGGAGTCGCGGTCGGGAGGGGTCGTGGCCGAGGACGATGACGAGCAGCTGGTGGAAGAGGGTGCTGTAGTGGCGGTAGGAGAAGTAGTCGAGAACGCCCTCGAGCATGATGACCCAGCCGATGGTTTGGAGAATGAGCCAGAGATTAGGCAGCGCCTGCGGGCGTTCCATATCGTGTAGTACTCCGGGTTGAGGCGCAGGAGCTTGGATGTGAGCTGGAAGACGTCGGGTGTGTAGTCGCCTTGAGACGTGCGCACGCGCACTTGGTCCTCGAGCTCGCGGTATTTGGCGATGCGTTCGAGGTCGCGTTGTTTCTGGTCGTCGGTTCGCACGCGCGACGTTCGGGCTATGCCGTGTTGCGATCCGCCTTGCTGGAAGCGGCCTTGCTATCAGTCAACTTTCCGGCCAGAAGCGGTGCGGAGCCAAGCTTTCTTACGTCGGCCATTATCTTCCGGGAGTGATGCAGTCTGGGAACTGGGGAGCTTGTCGAACGAGGTTGGCGTGTCGGTTGTTAACTTCCTAGTGTGTGTTAGTTGCACAATGACGGCTGCGGTTCGTCAGCAGCAACCATAAGGTGGGGCTTATCGATAACAACCCTGACCGTGGCCTCCGATGAAATGGAAGCTCCTGCCCTTGTTGCAACAACACCATGACCTCCGAATTCGAGTCCGACGGAGCGAATAGAAGCGGACGATTCAAAATTGGCCGCAGCTGCCACTTCCGCAGAAAAAGACTTCTCCCGCTTCAAGTCCTGCCCGATTGGACGTCTCGGTCACCAAGCGGTGTCCAGATCCACCCCCGAGGTTGAACTTGCCTTGTTGAACACAACCTGGGAGGCGTCGGCTTGAAGTTCTCCTCTGTGATGCCTTTGGGTTCTCTCCTTCCGTCTTACCTCTCACTTCAGTTTATTGGTAGTCTCCAAGAACGTCAATGCCCTCATTGTTCGTCAACTCCTCACCTCCTGTTTCCCTAGGTCATTCGACCAACATCGATACCCACTACTACAATATCGGTCTCTGGGTTATCCGCCGGAGCAGTCAAACCAGATTGCAGATTGTACACTGCCACATTGAGTGCGGTTTTGCGATCGTCTTGCCATGGTGGTCTCGACGGGACCCCGCCGACCAGCTCTTCTCTGACCGAGAACGTTGCCATCCCGGTCTGCATTCGTTTGTCTCATTGTCTTGTCTTGCTTCCGCTCCTAGTCGCTTCATACACTGCCAGCCCCTCTCACCCTAGGTCGCGGCAAGAGTTCGGGGTTGCACACCAGCAGTCGCAGCAGTGTCGACAACCTTGACCAGCAGCGTCATGCTGCCAAGTGCCCCCTTCCGACCGAAATCCCGTCCTGAGCGCCATGAAATCACCGCGCAAGATCCACCCAGTCCGCTGGATTCGGGCTACGGCTCGGCTTCTCCAAGGCCACAGACACCGAATCAGCCCACCAAGGAGAATGGGAGGCCATTGGTAGACTTTCAGCACCACTGCGATGGCAATACATCCGATTCAGACGACCCGTTCGTCAACAGTGACCACGAGAACTCAGTCGCAAGTGTGGCAGCTGTTCCACTCCCCTCGCCTTCGACATCCCGGGCCCCAAATCATCTTCTGAGGAGGTCGGCCACACTGCCGCAGCGCACGCCACGGTCTCGTCCAGCTTTGCCGTCTCCGTTTTCCTCCTTTCCACACGCCAGGTTTTCACATCAGAGGCCTAACGCAACACCCCTGCGCTATCTGGACCGCTTCATCCCATCAAGACACCGGGGAGCAGACCTTGCCGAGAGATTTAGAACCAGCAAGACACCGCATGAACTGACCACCACCGAAAGGCTCCTCCGACACGATGGGGCCACCGAGGATCCGTTTGTGTATCGCCGGAGGGTTGTGACGCCCCTGGGACTGGAATCTCGCCCGCGGTCTCGCGCCGAAACGGCTGCCAGCCGGAACGAAGGTTAGTGACGCGTCGCCGGGGTATTCTAGGCCGTTGTTGATTCTGACTTGGCTTAGTGGGCAACGTGCTTGGCCCGCTTGACCAAAATAGTATTGATGGGAACGAAAGACAGGTCGACGCCAGTAATGCCTGGACCGTCGGTCTTGGAGGAACCGCTGTTAACAACGGCCGAGGCCAGTTAGTCAGAAGTGGGACTAACGCTCGGCTCTTTCGCACCACATTTCCAACTGCGAAACCGACAAGCGACGAAGAACTGGAAAAGCACAAAGCTAGGCTTGCGGCTGCACTCGGGCTGGACCGCGCGCAGCGAGTGCTTGAGGTCAACTTGGCTATCCATCGTGGCGGCGATTACAAAAGGCCCAGCTACGTTTCTACACAATGGAACGGCACCGAATGGGTCAACGAAGGTCCTATCCCCAAGCCCCAAAAGCCACTTGGAAATCGATTGTTGCCCACGGCTCCATTCAAGTGAGTCGTTCCAGCCCCAGCCGGTGTTGTGTCTTAAGGGGCAAACTGACGTTTACGGAAGGGTCCTCGATGCTCCAAACTTGCGAGATGATTTCTACTGTTCTGTCCTGGCGTATTCTGTCACCTCCCGGACTCTGGCAGTTGGACTGGGCAACCTCCTTTACGGGTGGTGCGAGACCCGAGGAGTCCAGCTCTTGAATGCTGGCACAGACCCGGATTGCTATTTGACGAGTTTGTCGTTCTCATCCACTGAAGGCTGTAAATCCATCTTGGCATTCGGCAGGTCTGACAGGACACTTGGGCTAATGTCCCTGTATGATGACCCCCACCCCTCGGTTGCACGTTCCGTTCCGACGCCGCGGTTCGAGATGACTCAACCTGCGTCCGTTGCCTGCCTCAGCTGGAAGCCCCTTTCCACCGTCCGGCCCTCCAAAAGCCGGATTCATCCCGGTATTCCGGTGAAAAATGAAGACCTCTTGGTAGGGGACGAAGTTGGGTCGGTTTACTACTATGCCGTCGAGTGGCCAGAGCGATGGGAAGTGGAGCGCCATAACTGGGCAGGGGAGATGACGCTGCTGGCACGCATCATGGTCCATTCGCAGCAAATATGCGGACTGGCATGGTCCGTAAACGGCGATGTCTTTGGCACAGGAGGGAACGACAACCTATGCTACTTACTCGAAACCGCCAAGGTCCTTGAAGCCCACTCCGCACGCCGCGGCGGGAACAGGGAGCGCCAGGCTGGACCATCGACAATGGCTCATATCCATGGATTCAGCGAGGCATCAGAGGCTGAGACGGAGATCCAATTGCCACAAACCGCGCCCTCCTATTCGACCATAGTCATCGGACCCGGTGACGAAAAGCACCGGTGGGTTCACGGAGCCGCGGTCAAGGCCATTGCATTCTGTCCCTGGCAAGACAGTTTGGTGGCGACTGGGGGAGGGTCCAACGACAAGTGCATCCACTTCTTCCACACCGGGTCCGGCGCTGCCCTGGCATCCATCTCAGTCTCGGCCCAAGTGACCAGCTTGATCTGGTCCACCACTCGGCGCGAGATTGCCGCCACATTCGGCTACGCCCAGCCCGACCATTCGGTCCGGATCGCCGTTTTCTCCTGGCCAGAATGCCGCCAGGTTGGCGCCATACCCTGGGCCGGCGAGCACCGCGCTCTTTATGCCATACCGTACCCCTGTGGGCCCGAAGACGTCCGCTCGTCGCGGAGCGGGCGTGGAAGGAAGGGGCGGGGCCGCAGTCGCACCGCGAAGGAAGGCTGCATTATGGTTGCGTCTAGCGATAAGAGCGTCAAGTTCCACGAGGTCTGGGCGGCAGACAAGAAGGGGACCGCCGGCGTGGCGGGCGTGCTTGGCGGCAGCCCAATCCTGGAGTTTTTGGAGGGCATTGACAGGGAGGGGGAGGTTATTCGGTGAGTTAGCGGTTGGACGGTGCTGAGAGATTGTGCAAAACGACACTGGATTGCTTGCTTGCTGGAGACAAGGTCTCAGAGTCACAATGGAGTTTGGAGTCCAATCTGGGCGCAGCAGGGGAACATACCCTGATGCGCAGCGTTGCTTGAACCGGGGTGAGGAGGAGTTGCTGTGATGGGGGGAGAATGCCGGGGAGTCGATACCATGCATTAATTGAACCGTATTTTTTGCACCCTACCTATACACAGCACTGTGCATCTGATTGCTGAGTGACGGCGTGCCCCGCCCTGCCGCTGAGTGTAAGTAGTAGCCACTAATCATGATTTAGTCACAAAACTCCCACCAAAAAACACCATAAGAATGATACAAACAAAAGGGAGGCAAAAGTGAAGAGGAATGGATGCCCAATAACAGGATTGAACTGTTGACCTTCGCATACCATATACGGGTGGAACCGGTATTAGTACGACGCTCTAACCAGCTGAGCTAATCGGGCTGTGGGTTGGTATGGTTGTGGGCATCGGGAGATGGGTCCATGGGAGTGTGGGGGCCACTGGGGGGGGCTGCGGATGGAGTCGTGGATGCGGTTTCGGGGGGCAGCAGATAGTTGAGGAACAGCGGCTGTCCATTATCTATTTTGCTTGAGCGCTACTAATGTGCTACCTTTTAGCTAGAGAGATGTATTTGCTGCAACCTTGCTCTACGATGGTGGATGAGAGTTGTATAACTCAGAAATTGACCCTTCAACTCTGCAAGTATAAGCAATACAATGTTACGGTCTTGTAACTAGGGGTTACAATAAGGAATAAGAGGCGATAAATAGCCCTGGGGTTTGTAGAGACAATATTGATATATTACGGAATATTTACACAGCATTCACTCAAGCAAATCTGGACCGGCGTTATACCTTGCCTGAAGGTGTGTATTTTCCAGTTAGATGACAAGAATACTTTCCAGCAGTTGTTCTCAAGCCAGCTTCCCTATGTTATCCTCGAGTGACTTGGGCCCCGGCGCGTTTCCTCTCGCCCGAGTTCGACTTGCGATCACAGGCCCACAGGGCTTGCCGAAGAACCGGAGAAGTAGCGCCCGCGGCGGTGGCTTCAGCTCCTGACATCATAGTGGTTAGCCCACGATGCTCAGCTGAGGAATAAGGGTGTCACGGGGCCCTGTGGATGAGTGAATGACACCTCTGGCATCGAGTGGCGTTGCATGTGCACAGTATCCATGGATGTCGGCCTGAATGTACCGAGGCAGGGGGTACACCGCTTGCAAGCCAGGCTCCGGTGATGCCGCTCTTCGGTCGAAACACGGTCGCTCTCCGCCACCGGTCGTTGCACGTGGGTGCCGTGCACATGTCATGGCTTGGCCGACTTCCCAGTATTTCCAACCGTTGACGAAGCCGGCGTTTCGACCGAAAACTCGAAACAGAGCGATATGCAAACATGACGTACTTAACTACCGACCTAGGTACATACAAACGTTATCGAGGCCGTCTTGCAGTCCTAAAATCATCTATTTATGAGTCCGTCATTCCCCGCAGATGTCTCATGGCAACTACACGCTCCCTCCTTTTAGTTCCCGAGACAAACATCTTCATCGACCTGGTAAGTGTTCCCCGGGGTCAATCTGCTTCAAACACTCCGAGTCCTGACCCGAATACTAGTACAGAATAGTTACGGCGCAATTCAGACGCCCACACTACCATCATGCAATTGAGCATCGCGCCCGAAAGCGCTGCTGCCCTGGCAGCCGACGGTACGATCCGTTGTCTCATGGACGTCGAGTACCAGCGGTCAGAATCGGCCCGGACCGCGTCGGTGGCATTCGCCCTGGCCAATGACTTGGCCAACGAGTTCACCGCCGCTTTCCTTGCCCATCTCGGCCGCACCCCGACTGCAGGCAGCAGCGGAGCGGCAGAATCATCCACCGCCGCCGCCGCCGCCGGCACTCACAATACCGACAACGGCACAGCGGCAACCGTCCAGCTGATTTTTGTCCGACTGCGCGACGATCGTATGATTGTCTTTTTCGACCTGTTCCTCGACACGTGCGAGCCCCAGGTCCGCCAACAGATCCACGAAGATGGCTTCCTACAGCCTATCCACGCCATTGTCCAAGCTGGAGACGACAGCTACCAGGTGATGAGGGACATGGGTCTGGACGAGCGGACTGCCGAGGAGTATATGGGGCTGCAGAGGAGTGTCGACAAAGGGCCCCGTCCATACTTTACCGACAACAAGATCCCGCCGGCGTTCTATGATGCTGAAGGGTACCCTGTGGTACCCACGAGCCTGTTAGGGTTTTCGTTTACTTTTGCGGATTTTGAGGCTGAGAGTCTGTCATAAGCGATGCCTGCGCGATGATTTAGTAAGATATTGATACCACAGTTTCTGGAGGATGTTTGTTTACTAGGCATTAATAGGGCCCCGCTATTGCGGCAGTCTTGTGTGTTTCTTCAGATGTTGTCAAAAACCCTTCCAAGGCTTTGTTCAACTTTGTTGTGGTCAATTTCTCAAGTAACTCGATTTCATACTAGTCCTGACATGAAGTTCCCACGCAAGTATTCTGTAATGAATTTGGTTATTCGCGATTGAAGAAAACATGCTGTAACAGTGTTGGTAACCCCAAAATCCCTAATGACCCCAATGTCGGTTGTGTTTCTCGACAAGACAGGCTACAAACACCAAGGTAGGTATGTACAGAGTCACGGTAGCTATATACAAACAATCACCCCCCCGCTACCCACTACTTCAAAATAGCAATCAACAAAACCAACACCACAATCAAGCCCAAAATCGCCCCCATCTGCCTCCCCTCCCCACTCTCCGCCGCGCCCCGCGCGATCCGCCCGACCTGCCGGCGCGCCCGGGTGAGCGCGCTGGCCTGCCGGTCCGTCACCCGCTCCGTCTCGTCCAGCATCAGCACGTGCTCGTCGAGCTCGTCGCCGATCTGCATCGACAGCTCGCGCTGCCGCGCGATCGACACGCCCAGCGCGTCCAGCTGCGCGTCCTGGTCGTCGAGGATCTGCCGGTGGTACGTGTGGATCTGGGTGTTGTTGAGGTTGGACGACGCGATGTGGTCTTGGTAGCCGGCTGTGTCGTCGTCATCTTGCTGCCCTGCTGCTGCTGGGTTGTCGCGGTAGGGGAAGAGGGGGTTGTTGTTGCTGCGGTTGGTTTGGGATTCGAGGTCGGTGGCTGGGGAGGAGAAGCGGACTGCCTTTTTTTGTGGAGGGGGTGGTGGTGGTGGGGATTGGGTCCAGGATTGTGCTGGTGACGAGGATGGTTCGGGGTGCGAGGACTGGGCGTGGGCGAAATCGGCGGCGAGGGAGGGGTCGTTGGGGTGGGTGAGGGTCGAGGTGGTGGCGGGGGAGGGGTGGCCGTGAAACTGGGAGGAGAGGTCGGCGTGTTGTTTGCGTAGGGAGATGAGCGTGTCGCTCAGGCTGGAGGCTTTGCTGGGGGGTTGTTAGTGGGGTTCTTTTTGAAGGGGGGAGAGGTGGAAGGCATACGATTCATCGCCTTGCGCTTGCAGGCGTTGCTGCTCCTTCTCGAGCGCTTCAAGCCCTTCCCGGAACTGCTCGAGCGAGCGCGAGACGTGGCCATCCTGTGAATCCCGGCGGAGGTTCAGCGTTTTGGCGCGCTGCTGCTCGAGGAGCGAGAGCTTGATGTGGTCGGCGAGCAGCAGGAGCGCGTTGGGGTTCGACATGGTGCCGATTGAAACAGAGCGATTGGAAAGGACGACGACAATGTCCAGGACCTGGCGCGACTTTTGTGGGATAGAGAACGGATATGGCGGATGCAGCGAATGCGAGCGCAAGTGAGCAGCCTGGTGTTTCGGTTGGTTGAAGGAAGGTGGTGCAGTGCCTGGTTATCGGTTAATACCGTCCGGGCTTGTCGCATTACGTAGGTGGGGGTGTCCCTAGAGAAACCGTTGCGCGTTGCTGGGGTTGGTCTGTGCACCCTCGATCCACCTCTCTTCGGTCCTCCAATCCAACTTCGATCTTGCCACGACTACAAAATAAGGGTCCATCCTACAGTCGCCTCCATCGCTTTCTTGTAGCATCGCCATCGAGCTTCGCATCACCAACACAGGCCGGTGTAGAGATAACTCGACATGGCGGAGGCAGTGGGAGTGGCGGGCGATGCCATCATGAGCGAGGCGCCTGCCATTGGCCACGTCGCGCCCGAACAAGACGAGCAGCATCTGTCACAACATCAGCCTCTCGAGCAACACCATCATGGCCATCATGGCGATCATGGACACCAGCAGAGTGAGCAAATGGTTCAACAACATTCGCGACAACACTCGGACCAACCACTTGACCATCAGCTGGTTGATCCGGCAATCTCTGCTCCTGCCGCGTCATCGTCCAACCCATCGCCTGTCCCGCCCTCGTTCCCCAAGAAACGCCGCGGCCGTCCTCCCGGCCGTCCAAACGCCACAGTTCGCGATGCCGACTACGAGCAGGACCTTTTGGTTCAGACGTGGAACGCGGCCAAAGACGACCGAGCCGTGCCTGTCGTCTCCATCAACATCCGCAACGCTCTAACGGAGCAGTCCCTCGTGCACGAGACGCAACGCACCCTCTTCCGCCTGCCCAGCCGCGAGATCATCCTCTTCGTGCAAGGCTGGATTACAGCCAAGCACATTGCCTCAAAGCGGCCAAGCTACGTCAACGGGTTGCTAATCCACTCGCGGGGCCAAGATGCGCCGGAATCGTGCGTCCAGTGCACCGAGAAGCGCGCCAAAAATGCCATCGGTCCCTTTTTGACCTGCCGCATGTTGCCGGACAAGTACCACAACAGCTGCTCCAACTGCAAGTGGTTCGACAACACGTCGACCTGCTCGCTCTACACGGGGCCGAAGCCAAACCGGAAACGCAAGGCCAAAGAGCAGCTTCCGCCACCACCGGCTACTGGTGTTGGCCCTCCTTCGGACATTGGTCGTGTCAACGGCGACGCGCATGACACCGATCCTGTGGCTGGGGGGCCGGAGAACACTGTTTCCGAACCACAGCCTTTTGTCCAGGCACAACCACACGCCCAAGCTCTACAGCCAGAAGCGGACATGACTCCCACGCAACAAGGGCAGCATGAGCAGCCATCAACCATGACACCCGCAATAGACGCAACCGACAATGACCCGTCCGGCCTGTCACAACCTCACACGGAACCCAGCGCGTCCGATCTGGCAGAAATGCCGAGCCAACCCGACTCCCTGACGGATTCCCACTTTGGCCTATCCAAGCCCGACAGAGAAGGGGACGCACAGGAAGCTGTGCACGATGATGGAGAGTATGTACAGGCAAAACACTTGGTCGCTCATGCAGTGTGCTGATCGGGTCGATAGCTACGTCGCCGCCCAGCTGGCCGCTCAATTATTGCCAGAGATTCAGCGGTCAGACGCCTAGACACTACGTCGAGACTCTCGACGTTTTTATGTTTTTCCCGCTTCGGCCTTCACCCAATTTCAATGTTGCCTTGCCATGGCAGTGGGTATTTACTTTTACTTCTACCTTCCCTTTTTGTGTTATCTGTAATGATTCTTGGGCCTTTGGGCAAACTGTAACAATCCATCATATCAAAAGGGGTACTGGGTTGCGGAGTTTATTGCAATTATTCAGAGCTCGTGGAGGACTCGTAAGCTGTCCGATTCCTAGTTAATTATTAGGGCTTTAATTCGCACCATACTTAGCTTTTCTGACCACCATCCGACCCCCACATCGTGGCGATAATTAAGCCTGGGCTTTTCAGAGCAAAAGTAAAGCTGGAGACCTGGTTTGTCACAATATATAAAGCTAGTTCGCCTGGAGTTGGCTTCGTTATTTCTACTAGTGACGAGCTTTGGATGTTGATTTGGGTGATTTGATTATCAACTTGTCCGCTCACCACATTGCGACTGATTAACTCCCCGTTCCAACCTCGCCCCCCGTGCCCCATCCTCTTGTCAAATCCACTGTTCCCTCCAAAACTCCGTCTCAGGGGTAAAACGCATCAAAAGTGACCACCGGCGCACCCCCCTGCTTCACACCTCCTCCGGGGATGTACACGGCCCCACCCACAGCCGCCGCCGAGGTGCCATGTCTCGGCTCCCTCATCTTCCCCAGCCTTTCCCATGTATCCCGCCTGGTGTCATAGACCTCCACCTGATCAAACACACCCTCACTCCCCTCCGCCTTACTTCCCTCTCCACCAAAGACATACACCTTCCCCTTCACAGCAGCAGCACAAACACCGCCCCTCGGGGTCGGCATCCTCCCCTTCTTAGTCACCCACCCCTTCTCCAACCGCCCCAAATCCAACGCGAACACCTCCCCCTTGACATGATCCTGCCCATGATCCCTTCCGCCCAAAACAAACATCACCCGATCCACCACCGCAACCCCAGCATGATCCCTCCTCCCCGGCATCCTCCGCACCCCCTCTTTTCCGTTCCCTCTCAAATCCACCCACTCCCCGGCCACCGTATCAAAAGCACTCACCACATCCACACTCTCCTGCTCCCCCATCCCCTCCACCAGCGGCAGCTGTGTCAGACCACCGGCAAGATACACCACCCCCGTTTTCTCATCCACGCCCACCGCCGCGCTGCCCCGCGCCATGTCCCATGCCGGTAAGGGGGGGAGGGGACTCCATGTGTTGGCGGCGGGGTCATAGACCCAGCTGGCGCCGGTGGCGCGCCAGACGCCGTCGCCGACGGCGTCGGAGAGGCCGCCGAGGAGGTAGAGTTTGGACTTGATGATGGCTGCGTTGGGGTGGTTGAGCGGGACGGGTAAGCCGGATAGGGGGTGGGGGTGGTGCCAGGTGTTGGTGGGGAGGTGGTAGAGTTGGAGGAGGGAGGTGGTGTTGAAGAGGTTGGGGTTGTCGGGGGTGGCGGGGATGATGCCGCCTAGGATGAGGAGGGTGGTGGTGTTTAGGGCGAGGGTGGTGTCTTTTTATTATTAGGTTAGTGAGTGAGTGGGTGTTGCAGAGGTATACATACGTTCTTGGCGGGGGTAGAGGGGAATAGGAGCGAGAGCCTTCCAATACGAGGAGTCGCCATTGCAGGGGGCGCCTTGGACGAGCACACTCTGCAGGGCGGTCAACAAAAAGACGCCGCGAGCAAAGAACTTCATGGTAAGATCCGGAGATAAAGAGTGCAATTGTAGAGGAGTCCGAGGCGAATTGCAGTGGTTAGCGAAAGGTAGGTTGGAAAAACGGGCGGCCAACCTGCAGGTTATATAGCCGTCAGGACCCCGTCACATTGAGCCAAAGCATACTACTATATTGCGCACTTGCGTCGGCAAGGATCCTCGGAGCCCGTACGGACGGGCTTGTGTTCAAGATCATGGTTGACCACTAAGTTGGACAATGCCCATGGTTCCGCGTCTTCCGCTTCGCCCGTCTCGGCGTCCGCGCGGACGATTGATTATGATTCATCCGTGCCGGGGTTGCTGTGCCGCTCATTAGTAAGAGCGAAGGGTCTTGCAAGGGTTGCAGTATTAATGATTTCCCTCACAGATGTATCGTCATATAAGGGGCAATGTCTTTTGTTTTTGTTCACGAGGACCGGATGTCCCTCAGGATGTCTCAATCTTTTATCTCTAATAATTCTTCAACTCCAGATCCCCACCATGTAGTCTGCGACTCTGCGTAGACAAAAGGGGATGCCCCTAATTGACCTTGACATTCTTGAGAGCACCAGCCTTGGCCCGACCACCTCCCACCGTGTTCCGGGCCAATTTGTTTTCTCCGTTGTTGATCAAGAACTGCGCCAGCAGAACCTCGTCGTCACTCCTGACCTTGAGATCCGGAATGCCGTAGAACTTGGCCTCGATCGCTTCGTACCCAACGCTCATCTCAAAGTACCCCTGGTAGTACACATCCTGCCACTGCAGCTCCGGGTTCTTGCCGATCAGCCACTCGAACAGCCCGTTGGCGATGAACCCGGACGTCCCACTGCCCACCGCACCGGACCTCGTGACGGCCGAACCCGCCAGCTCGACCCCAAACGCACCCGCCCCCGTATTCTCATCATAGTCCCGCTCCCCGAGGCAGGCCAGATCCGACACCCACGCGGCGTGCGAGCCCCCGGACAGCATCACCGTGTTATTAATCCGGCCCTCCTCCAGATGCCGATACACCCGGTCCCGATTCGCCAGATACCCGTCCCACTGGTCCCGATTAAACGGCTTATCCCCCAAGATCCCCCTTCCGGCCATCCCCTTTATACTTTTGAAAAACCAGCCTGACCACTGGCCAGGCCGTCGCTAGCCAGGCCTCGGCATGTGAACACGCAGCTTGGCGGCGTTGTTGACGTGCCCTGGAAGAGCTTCCTTGGCGAGTACCACGTGGGGTTGTAGCGGGCCAATCGTTGAGTCCGGATCACCAACATGCTCGATGTCCGCCCGGGACTCAGAGTGGGAGGTGGGGGGAATATTGCGCTTTTCGTCGTTCCCGGCTCATCGACTGTCGTCATCAGAGTCAGTAGCCCTCGACGCTCAACGCCATCGGCATATTAGCACGTCGCCCGCCGCGGCCGCTCGCTGAAGACCGGCATTACAATGCGGATTTCATCCGGCGCTTCACGTAGCGAGAAGGCGGAAGGCGGATTGCGACATGGCTTGAGGCCCTCACGGCCGAGCGGCGCGCAGCTCTCCACAAGCAGCTCGAGGATACTAAGTTCCTTCAGCCCAACTATATCAACAAGACCAAGATCAACAATGCTAGTATACTACGAAAATAGAAGAGGGAAATAGGTCGCCTCGCCTCTATTCTATCAGAATTTTTGCTAACGAACCTAGAGATAGGGTATGTAATGGGCTGAGCCCGAGGTAGGCCTCGGCGAGCCTCGGCCGAACCCTTGCGAACCCCCTGAGCCCTGAATGAGGCTATTTTTATATTGCGCCCCTTAACGCGCCAGGACCACCACGCGCGCGCAGACTTGGAAGAGGCTACAGGCCTCTGGAATTATCTCTTTCCTATCTTTTCTTCAAGCTTGGTTGTACTCGTAGAGTAATCATCAGATAGTTGCAATACACTCTTGAGACCGTTATACAGGGTCTGGATCAATTACAATCCCACCAACAGCAGCCCGTTGTAGTGTAATTAATTGCACTTATGAAGCCGAAGCCACGTTGAATTGATCAATCGAAGGAATTCGCGGAAATTGGCCAAATCCCTCACCCTAGCCATCATCAGCCATCTTATGTGTTCAAGTGTCTCCCATGACAGTATCAATTGGATTGAGATTACCAACCACGCCGGCGTCGTACCAACTGTGGAGGATTCGACAGAGAGTTACTCCGTTCGCCTGTCGCCGGGTTGAGTAGAGGAGTAACCGTGTAGCTGGTAACGCTGAATAAGCCCTCAACTTTGGCGCTTATGGGAAGTACCGTGTGTAGATCCAAGGCCATACGCGCAAACCGTGTGCAGTAGTTCTTTCGCTTGTGCCGGTAGGCACGGTAGAGTCGCTCTTCGGACCGAGATATTCTTACCGGTATGCCGGTCACTCATCTCTGGCATACCGAGTACAATCCTGTGAGGCGTACTCTCCTTGTCCCGGAAGACTTGCGCTTACGGCTTATAGAGAGAGCTAATTGCGTAGAGTCAATCCATCTCAGATTAGATGTTGCACTCGCAGAGAGAGAAAACCTGCTGATATTTCTTATGGTGGATGTCGTTGCGTGTGGGAACTAAACCCCCACATGTAGAGAGGGCAAAATAGCTGCGCGCAGCGGGCGGCGGGTTGGTCCGGCTACGCCGCCCCCGGGCTGCTCGCGGCGGCCGTTGTGAAGACATGAGACGATTGTGCCTCTGGAGACCGCCATCTTTGCCCCTGCGCCAAACGGGAACCTTCTGACACTTGTATCTCATTCGAATGCCATCTCCAGGTGGTAATGAAGGCAAACCATGTGAGGTGGTTCGACTACTAGCACTACATTCACACTCGTTCCCGCCCGAAAAGTGCGAAAAGCTCCCAAGGTGGATCCCGAACTCGGGTCACCTACCAATTCGAATTCATTCGGGTCGCTGGATGTTTAAATGGGACTCATACGATGCCCACGGGTGATGAGATGGTAAGTACCCGTGACTGTAGCCACCGTATGAGTGGTAGAATACCAAGCAGGAACTAGGTAATCGTTAAGCTAGATCAAGGTATGAGCCGTACAACACAACCATTGTTACTGTCGCCTCGAAACCACAGATATATCACGCCCGATTAATTTATCCAAGCACGCGTTCTCTGCCAGAGAGGACGGCGCCGGCAATCTATCGTTCTATCCAACTGCGCCAACATCCCTATAACCTCCAGCACCAAACCCCCTTCGACCAGCGAGTTCCCATGACATACACTTACACTTCTCCTATCTCCAGTATCACCCTGTCATCCTATCCAGAACTCAGCAGTCGGTGCAAACCCGTCTCATTTGCCAGTACCGCGGGAGGCGGGGCGGGAGGCAGTAGTAGTGTTGCCGCGGGAGGCGGGGCGGGAGGCAGTGGTGCTGCCTCTGGAGCCGGGGCGCGCGTCTGCTCTATGAGAAGCAGCCGAGGAAGGGCGCGACGCCTGGGCCTTGATAGAGAGGAGGAGACTGACAATCAGCGACTCGTCCTGTTTAAACTCTACCAAGTCGCCGGCGGTAGTTGGGTGGTCCGTGAGCGTCGATTCGTGGGGGTATAGGATATAGAAGCGTGAGTAGTGGCCCACGGTCACGATGCCGAACATAGGTTCGGCTTGCGCGGCCGGAGACGAAGTCGAGCGGGCGAGCTTCATATAGTTGGTGAGCTCAGTAACGGCGTCCCTCCATGTCGATGTATGCGTCTCCAGCGACATACGCTTGTTTTCAAGAAGAATCAGGGGCTTCTTGTTGCCGTTCTTGACGTATCGGACGGTAACGTCGTTGCTCTGCTTGGTCAGACCCGGAGCAGGACGTGACTGGACCTCAAGCTGGAAGCCCTCCCTGTTAAAGAAGTACTCTCGGAGGATGTTGTTCCAGAGATTGTCAACCACGTTCTCCAGGGAGTCCTTCGTCAATTGCTTATAGTAGTCCCGGATGGTCTCATATTGCATGTACTGCCAATATAGTTAGCTCAAGGTTGAGATATACAAGCGCAACAAGGGACTTACGCCGTTAGGATCATAGGAGGGCATCTTGTTGAAGTCTTTCAGAGGTTGTGAAAGCTGGATGAAACCGGATTGATAGAGTTAAATGTATATGGTGACGGATGAAATGCGTTGTTATGATTCTGCAAGACCGGACATTATCAAGCAGATATAGTATATTTATACAGAGACGCCGTTGCAAAAATAGCTCCAAACCTACCTGCATGAGCTGCCACTCGGTGACGACGCGGCCAACGCCAGGTCAACATGTTCAGGCCCAAAACAAGACCCAGGGCGTTGTTTGGGGCCAGCGGAAGCTATCTTAGCATGGAGGCTTGCACCAAGGAGGCGTATGGGCATTTGCAAAGCTCGGCTGAAGGCCCGAGGCCCATCGCGAAGAAAACTGAACCTATCACCGGCCATGCCATGGCACCTTGCCCTCTTCCCACATCGTGTTTCACGTTCGTGGCACCATGATCAGACCGGCTGCGGCTGCGGCTGCGGCCAGGTTGATATTTCTCGCCCAACCCTATTCCGGTTGAGTAAAATAAAAGAACCGAAAATAGCTCTTGGGGGCTGAGGAAATGATGAATGAAACCCGTCGTCTAGTATTTAGCAAGGATGTGAGCGGCACAGTTATGTAGCATGGGACGAAAGTTGAGACAAAATATCCGTGGACGTGGTCCACTATGGAGGTCTCACTCGTAAACTGGGAAATAACCCAAAAATCGTGGATCAGCTACGCCCTAGTAGCTTTAGCTAGCCAGAGTAATTGCAACTCCTTTTACATTGAATTTTCACTTATTGGATAGAAGTATAGAGGTTCATTTACAATTGACTATACGTACGTTGTTGTAGAAAGAAAATGGAAATTAGTAATATATTAAGAAATGTTAGGTAATATCGTAGAAGGTAGCTAAAAAAGTGAAAAATGGAAGATGATTGTTGTAGTGGAAAATGGAGGTTAGCCGTTGTAGTGGAAGATAGAAGACGGTGATAGCCGCTAGGTACGTAACGATTTTATACGTACTAACCTAGGGATGTATATAGCTAAGGTTAGTTGTAGTAGCTAGGGTTAAGTACAGTAGCTAGCGACCCTGATAAATTTACTGTATCTCCCCGATAGATTTATGAACTTTAACTGCTTTTATCTCGGCCTTATATAAAATTCCCACCACTACATCGCTACCTACCTGCAGCCGAAATTATCGCTAACTATATTCCACCCTAATATACTAGTTTATTATAGTGTTTTTAAGCCGGCGCCCGTGCCTACGCCCCTGTCAACTCGAACCCTAACCTTCAATGACCCTACGTACTACCTACCTAGAGTCCCGCGAATCTATCTAAGAAGCCGCCCCTAAAGCTACTACAGGCGCTCGCCTAGCGCGAATTTAGGGGCCTAAGGCTAGTAAGGGTAGGGTATATATGTGACGAATCGTCTAACGCTCTCTGAGAGGGTTCACGGGAGGTAACTGGGTTGCGTGTTGATTCGGCAGAGCCAAAAGGTCTGCAAACAAAT